>OX463840.1:39030383-39276698 GCA_949825065.1 Odontocerum albicorne
CTCGAAGAAACCAATAAAAAAATCTATACATTTATTTCATGTGAAGCTATTGTACATTTTTGAAACTATAATAAATAAATTTGATGTGGACTATATATAATACAGTTCAAGTGAAATTCGTATGTTCTTGTTTTCTTACCGTTTTTTTCTATGTGTGTAACCCAATAACTTTGTAATTTTTATTTTAATTATGTAATTTTATTTTAATTATTATATGCAATTTTATTTTAATTGTGTAATATTCTTGGTTTATTGGAAGATATTGGTGTACGACCGTTAATCGTATATTGGTGCAATAACATCCCTTAATCGGGCTCTGAACTCATCGCTGTGTATTAAATTTTTAATTTTGCTCTGATGCATCCTCGGGTAAAGGTGGTGGGTAATTGCATATAATTCAGACGGAAAATTGAGGTTTTACTTCGCAAGATGCTGAGATTTTTATAAACATATTAAAAAATTTAAAATCCTTTTTGGTTGATCAAACAGAACTTATCTGTTACAATCACGGCTGTCATTGTATGTTTTGTAATGCAAAATTAACCAATATCGAATACAAACTTGTTATACTAGAATTTGAAAGAATTAAATAAATAATCGAAAACGAAGCCGTGATTGTGAAGCATTCATGATAAAATATTTGGTAAAAAAAACAGAAAATTTAATAACCCTTTATTTTACAGTAAAAAGTTCTATTTTTTATTCAACATTTACAAATATTAAAAATAACACCAATTTCTAAAAGTTTGTTAAAAATTACTTTCTTCTGAATATTGGTTTCGTAAAATTGATAATAAATATCTAAAAGAAATCAAACGGATTCAATATTATGCATATTGTGATTGAGATGATCACTTTTGATGTTTTGGTTTCAATCTCACTGACTTTAAAGGGTTTTAAATCCCCTATACTAAGATTATTCACCTGAAGCAATTTATTCTTTGCACTTACATAACAAGTCACGGATTACTGGGCGATCTCAGCAATAAAGAGATGATACATTTGTGACCTTTTAAATACACAATAAATGCTTGGACTGTCCACATTTCCTATTATAAATGTAGTGAGACTCATTATTCGTATGCAAGGGGTTAATGCTGCCATATAATAAATCGATAACGATATCATCTTGGAATTATAGCGCATTATCAAAGATTGTTAATTGCAAATATCAATTAGGTTGAGCAAAACAATAAAAATTAAGTTAAATAGGATACAGATGATATCAGTGACTAGTTGTTAAGACGACTGTCTTTCGATGCGGATGTTGTGGGTTCGAGTCCCGTTGGTAAAGAGTTTCGGTTTAGTTTTCCACTTAGGGTCTCTTTAACATATTTCTGGTTGACTGTAAGAGATGTTCACATAGAATGAAATTAAATAAGTCCTCTAGGTTGAACTGTATACAAAGAAAGTTTGATATAATAACACAACACATAGCCAAAATAATAACTATATTTAGAAGTTTTTGATCTCATATAGTAGTACTCGAAAGGAATAAAAAAGCTTGGAAAGCAACTTAAAGCACACTTGGTAGACGATAACCGTAATATTGAAGACATAATATGGCAGCAAACATGAACTAACGATTTCTGTATAATCGCGGTGAAGCCTGTGTTGAGCAGAAAAGGAATAAAAAATACCGAATATGTTTATGATTTATCGTCGAGTAAAGCGCAAACTCTATCTTCCCAGTTAAATTGCTTTAAAGAGGATTCCCTATTTTTAAGATATTCTGGAAATTTTAACCACCCTCAAAATAATATGTAAATTGAAATGAATATTTTGAAGACATCATTAGTAATGAGGTATATGTTATTTGTAAAATATTATACTTTGAGAAATTATAATTTAACCCGTCTAATTTTAGCCACTTTAGTAAAGCACAGTATTTATAATTTATTTAACACATCAAGCGAATTTCTTGCTTTAAAGCAATTTTTACCAATCAGCTTCCAATTATTTCATTATTATTATTGGTATAAATAAGCTTTTACTTCGCAAATCGAAAAATAAAGTTACTAAAGAAATTTCTTTTGTGATAGTATAAACTCGATTACACTAATTTCGAAAATAGTTAATTTAATCCAAGACTGATGTAATATACGCTTTGAAGAATGATATTTGCTATTTTAACACCTTAATTTAATCAGTTCTAATTTTTCTTCAATGATTTTGAACTTTGTGAAATTAGAAAATATATCTTACTGTTTGATGAAGAAATTTTGATGAAAGTAATTGAATTTGATGAAACTTTCATATTTATAAATTATGTTGGCTTAAAAAACATCAAATATTCTGAGAGTAAGATCTTCGTTTATTTAAGAATTTTCTCTAGACCGAGAAATCTGTATGGCCTACATTGATTATTAATGACGTATTGAGTATTTGTATAATTCCCTTAGTTTTATGTGTTTATACTCGTATGTGTAAGAATGTTACATTTTCCGTGAGCAACAAACGGTGTAGAATTACGTTACTGCGAAACGTTAAACAGAGACATATTTTTCATAAAACAAAATTATTTAGATTAGTTAGAACATTTCAGAAAGTTATGTCAAAAATAGTTTCAATTTGAAACATTGTTCTGAGGTCTATTGAAAATACTTTGCCGTATTGAGTCGGACTACAGAAGTATTTCCTTTTCATTTAAACTTTCAATTGAAAAAGTTTATAATGAAGCTTATTTCACTGTTATTTTCTATCTGAACTCTTTTGATTTCCATCCGCCTTTTTGTTTCAATCATTCGGAATTTACTCAGTTGTAAGTTTTTTAGGTATTAATAATACTCGTATGACGGACAAAAATATACATAGAATTTCCCACATTTTTGGCATTGTACATACATACGTCATGACATGCCCATACTAAGGCTGGCATACAGGGTTGATTTTCATGCTTTTTATGCATGCTCACCTTTAATATAGTGCAGTTGATGTGTCACTAAGGTCCAAAAACTTTCAGCAAGGATAAGTTAGAGCGTCTATGGATTAATAAATGCCACGAAGATCGCATGCTCAGGCGATGTTTCTGTTAAAAGTTAATGTATCTACACTCGTAGTATGTCAAGTAGTGCCAAAAATACGTATTGTTTAATTATTTCCTGAAATATTAAAAATAGATAATCGCGTGGCAATCAAATTACTTTCAAAAAAAGGAAAAACTCGCCTGAAATTAAACAACTTAAAAATGCTGTATATTGACAATCGTCTCCATCATATTCCATAGTGAAAAGTTGGGCTTAATAGTTTCGCCTAGGCAGATAATCTATTGAAGATGGCCCATGTCAAGGTAAACTAGCAGAAGCACTCACATCAGAAACTTCTGAATAATGTTTTAGTGGTATTTAAAACTTTATATTTTAATTACAGGGTTGTGTATATTTGAAAATTGTTTTCATTTTATCACATTTTTTATATTCTTAGGCCGGATTTTTTTGGAACTTATAACGTAAACTTAACTCGTCGTTTGTCCCTCGTCAGTGAAATTCTTTATTTTTTTTAAATATAGGGATAGCAATAAGGATTCAAAATATTTTCAGTAAAGTGTATGCAAAGATGAAACCAACATAATATATATATATATATATATATATATATATATATATATATATATATATATATATATATATATATATATATATATATATATATATATATATATATATATATATATATATATATATATATATATATTTATTTACTCATATTTGGCCCTTCTTGCACATAAGTACATTTGTGAAGGTATTGCTTTACGGCAATCTCTTCCAATAAACCAGACAAAGGCAAGATATGTTGTGCCAATTGCTGGTTGAAAGGTTCGATAGTTTTAAAGCTACACAAAAACAGAAAGAAAAAAAAAAACAAAATAAATTTAATGTTTAGAATCAAGAAATAAGAAAATAAAGAAAACATGATTGTAAAGTATCATCAATAAGTTGAGGGGAAAGAAAAATAGAATTGAGAGTAGGGAAATATGCGCAATGCCATTGATAGAGAGAGAAGGATTAAGTCACTTCTTGAAGAAAACTAATGAGTGTTTAAATCTTATAGCAACTGGTAGCTAGTTCCAGAGTATAACGGCATGGATAGTTAAAGATGCCGTGAAAAAAGAAGAGTGATGAAGTGAAATGCCTAAAGACAATCTTTATTTGAACGGTTTATTTTTAAAGATTTTGTTAGAATTATTAATTTATTATTTCATTTCTGATTAAAAAGTTTTATTATTATCATTACTTATTCATAAATACTTTTTTAAACGGCATTTAGAGAGCCAACTTACCTCCGTGGCGTATTCATTATCATTAGGCTCTAGTCAATAAATACTCGAACTCAAGATTCAATTACACAGCTTACGAATATGAAACACATTTCCTTGTATTTGAATGAAGTTAACAAGATATCAACTGTACACTTTATTTGGAAACTTCCCCCCATTGGTATATATTATGTATAACATACAGATTTGGTAAAGAAATCCTTAGTATGGGATGACGAACAACAAGTAAAGTATTAGCAAAATTTCCATTACGTAATACTAAAACATTTTGCGTTTTTTGTTGAGCATTAAATTGTATGTTTTATTTATACATTTTGAAATTAGTGAATAAAATATGTACATTATTCCATATTGTGGGCTGAAAAACATCTGATATCCTCGTGGCCGGTCTCGCCTTCTATTGTTGGGGGTGTATCTCGAATGAAGGGATGTTATGAGACAAGCCCAGAACTGTTGATAACTTATCTCCTAAATGTTTTTCTTCGCCATTACCTTGAGATATATTCGTATATACAATTTCAGAATATGTTTATACACCACGTTGCCATAAAAAAACCATATTTATTCATTTATTTAGTATATTATTCATAAATTAAGGAAAAAATCCTTAAGTAATTCCTGAAATTCATGATTAATAAATATGAATATTTATTTTATCTTTTGATTTCACATTTAATTTTTAGTTTTGATAAGTTAAAGTTTGTCAAATAAAACTATAAAATACCTCAGCTATCCAAGATATTGGTGAGTAACTCTATTAGGAAAGCCGTACAAGGCCTTCGTTTGGCAGGGGAAATAATAATTTGTTTCGAGTCACCCAATCCTCTTGGGCATATTTCTGCGCTAATAATCTTAAAAGGTTACTTCAAAAGACAGGAAACTTGACCAAATTAAGTCTTCCATAAATTTATGCCAATTCTATATCTCCACTCATTATAATCTTAATTCTACAGATAGAATTAAGGTAACAAAGTAGTATAATAATAATTAAAATTGACGTTAAGTTAAAATGAATCATAAATCGGCGCTATAAATTAATTAATATTTAATAATCAATTTTCAATCATAAAAAGATTATTAATTTAGCACCTTTACGTTATTCAAGTAAATATTTACCATCTCATTAAAATACGAGTATAAAAGATTTTCAAGAAAATACAAAATTTTATACAAAAATTAAACTACATAATTATGCTTTATAATTTGAATATGGTATAAAAAATATTCTGAAAAAAAACGATAAATATATTGGTCTAGATTGCAAATTTTAGAAAAAGTTGTTAGTTTCCAGTTCGATCATTAATTTTGACTTATTGCTTTCATTACATTAACAAATTCTTTGAATCCAGTATGTTTTCAATGGTACTGCAAGGCTGTTATATGGTGTTTATAAATATTATCATATTAGTCCGCGTCTAAAAAGTCTATACTGGCTTAAGTGTCGTGAACGGGTTGATTTTAAGCTTTGTCTCTATGTATTCAAGTCTTTCAAAGGGATGTATCCATTGTATTTTTCAATACTGTGCCATACAGATTTTCCTTCGGAGAGATGTAGAACTTTAACGTCGATTTCTTCTTCATCTAATAAATAAGCTGTTCTAAACCAATCCCATAGGACGGAGAAGAAAGACCTTTTGCTGTTACTGGTCCTGTAGCGTGGAATAACCAGCCTCTTAGTATTAGAGAAATAGGTGACGTGGGAAGCCATGAAAGACAACCCTTTTTCGGAGGTCTTGTCTAAATTTATGATATATGGACACTACACAATAAACTACACAAAACTTAAAACTGAATGTGGTACTTTTGTGTTCTCTCGAAACCTTAAAATTATTTATATAAAAAATCAAACTGTAAATAAAATAAAGTGATAAAGATGCTACCCCTATCTAAATTTCGTACTCAAAATCCTGTTTCAGCGATCTGACATAAGATATTTATAGTACAAAAAAGGCTTAAGACGACAAAAACCCACAATATTAAATACTTTATTTGTATGACCAATTGTAAGTTATGATAAACGATAAACAGAAATATAAAATAAAAGTTGGCAATCGTCCACCCGACTTGACATGCGTTCTAGTTCAAAGTAATATTAGATTTATTATTTATGGCCCCTGGACTTTTATGCTGAACTTTTTGTCTATACTTAACAAAATCTCTGTACTGAACTTTTTCACAGCTAATGAATAGTCACTGTCAGATAAAATGAATACCCAAAGATATATTATACTAACAGTTAATCTTGTTTAGATTGAAAAAACCCACAAAGATTATTTACTCCTAGAACTGTAATCCTTCATCACATATAATACTTAAAAAATAAAGACATACAAATTTGTTTTTTCAACATCAAAAAGTTGAATGATTAAAAATTATTCTCATACTTAATACCTTTCGTTCGGTTAAGTATTCTTCAACTCTTTGTGCCATGTATGACGAGATCTATGCATTTTATTGTACTTTCATGATTTTTTTTCTTTACTGTAATAATACATGAAACTCTGGTTGAAATATCTTTGCTGTACCACACACACTTAATTAGTTATAAAACATGCAAAAGACTTACAACGTTATCTATTGTATTTATCTGTACTCTGTGTTGTGTGCTCTATAAAATTAAATATATTGAAGCTTAAAATTGATTTAAGCAGCGATACAGAATTTAATATAAATTGTAACTCGATTTAAATACACATTATGCACAACGAAAAAATAGCTGTTTTTATTCTATTTCGGTCGTAAGGTAACTATTCTGTATTAACGTTGAGAAAGTTTAGAGCAATTTGTTGAAGAAAAACAACATTTTCAGTCCTTCATTTTCTTTTAAACATACTTTTAGTCCCCGTTGGGTAATTGGGTAAACTTTTTTTAGTATCCGCATACATAGTACGTACTTATTGAATTACAGTTTTTTTTATTTAGATAAAGACGGATAAAGTAGAGAAAAACGAAAATGTGTACTATTTAGAAAAAGTTTCTATTTAAAAAAAAAACAAAAAATATGTTCGTTCAAGGTCATCTTAAGAATACGACCGTCAATTCTAAATAGTCATTGTTTTTTTCTAATAAACTATCAAAATAACAGTTGAAATAATGTTAAATGTGAGTATATGAGTGCATTATAAATTATAATGTTAAATTTAGGTAATACAAATGCTTATTATGAAAGTGAGTTGAACCATTTCTCAAATTTGACTTATTTGACATAACATATTAACAAGGAATCGTTTGGTAGAGCAGAAATGTGATTTATGGTTGTTTTTTCTAATATTTTTTTTGTTTTTCATCCTGAAAGATGTTCTTGTTATTTGTTGTAAAGAAAATCAATTCTTGTTAGAAAATAAAAAATACAAAACTTATTAAAATGTACATAAAGTAAGCTGAAATAAATCTTGAGATTATCTGAGAGAAAGAATTTAAAAATAAATCAATATGTTTGAAATTAATGGAGAGAAAAAATAGACGAAGAAAGTTCGAGAATATTTTACAAAGAGAAAAGTGAGTAGTACGAGCCACAAGAGGCTGTTTGCATAGATAAAAAGGGATGCAAATTTGCTCTTTATGCCTATCCTAAAAAGTAAACGGAGAGATGGTATGTGTATATAACACATAAATCACAAGTGTAAGCAGACTTATGGTGTAGTGAATTCTTAAGTTTAAACTATATGATAAATGTTACATTGAAATGGAAGCGCATATGGAGTGAGCTTTTGTCAATTAATGGGACCAAAAAATACAAAAATGAAACGTCAGTATGTTTTTGACAGCACATTATTCTCTGTTGAATACCATAGCCTGTTGTTTACAACAGAATATATTGCTGGCCTCTATATTTATCTGCTACTAAGCGGTCTAAAGAATTCAAAAACTTGCAGACGAGAATTGTCAGTAATGTCTGTATTAACATACATCAAGAGGTTCAAGATCCTTTGTGATAGAAAAGCTTTTGAAAAATAAATTTTAAAGAAAAAGGGAAATACCCATTCAATATTTCTTCAAAATAAAATTAAAAAAAAACGATTCTAAACATTTTATCAGAATTTTTGAAATTTATCATAATAATTTAAAAATTCATTTTTTTCTAGTAAGCTATCAAGATAATAATTAAATGTTAAATGAACGAGTGATATTTATAACAATAACAACTTTTTAGTATTTGCAAACTATATTATAGGAAGAAATCATATTCGTAGCGTCAAAGACAGTAGAGTTGCGATTTTGCATGCGTCACAAAATATATACTTTGTGATATACTCGTATCTAACAATAAGTGAATTAATTACAGATAAAAATAAATAAAAGAGAAATACAAAATTAAAGAATTCAAAAATCTCCTATTAATAAAATTTTCCTTTGGGTCAATATACCAAACATATTTCCAATGAAACATGACAGCAGTGGCACCTCAGCATTAGTCTAGTAACTAGCCGGGATCATTGTGCCTAAAGAGTCTTAAGAAATGAAGTAGAAACATCTGCTGTGAGGATTGATGTAATTAGTGAAATAACAAAATAATTTACTTTTAAATATTCTCATATGAAGTACCACAAAAATAAAGTCGAAACACTAATAAAAATAAAGTGGTATTTTCATCAACGTCCAATCCAATATACATTTGAATTTAGTTATATTTTTGATCAAGAGATGTAGTGTTACACATTCATATACCACAATAATTCATCTTCACCAAGGTTAATTGTGTCAGTGTTTTCATGAAAATATATTGTATATAAAATTTTTGTGAACATGTTAACTAAACGTCCTTCATATAATTTATTTATTTATTATTTACTCGCATTCCATGTTAAAGAGGCTATATATTTCAATCATAGAATATTTAAAACTCAAATTAATAGTAGTTGGCAACAAAATAAAAATTTGATACTTTCAGTTCTCACCTTGGAAGAAATGATCCAAGTTTTAACGTAATCAAAAAAGAAGAAAGCTCTCGCGAAAAATAATTTGAAAGTTTTTAGCAATAAATTATTCCTGAAACCGGGAATTGGTTACTTCACTTAGAGCTTTAAAAAAAACTAAAGAATGGGTGGAATTTTTCGCTTTTGTTTTTCAACAAGTCAACTTTTTAATAATTGTAAAAATGGAAAATTCCTTTTTTTTTGTTTTAACAAACAATTTCACTAGATCGTCTGTTGATCATAATCACTCCCAATATGAAGCATATGTTTACCATGTTCAATATATGTATTAATACATACACCATCACGCCCATTCACTTGTGTGTAGGAAGAGAAACCGATTTCCATATTTTTTTTAACCAAGCATAAAACTTTTGCTACCTCCATATTCATACATCTCGTCATGCAAGCACACAATATTCTTTTATTCATACTTCTCACTATACTTTCTTTGATATTCTGGCCCATTTGATCCAGTCACATTTTCTTCAATCAGCTCTTTCCATGAACACCTCGCACGTAGAGCAGCTTTTACTCCTAAGATGGACATAACAAGCACAAAAAGCAACAGAGATGTTAACATATCTATCCATACATGATCTAACTTGTTCAGGGCAGAAACTTTTGTACCTTAGTCGTTAACTTGAATATCCTTTCGACATTTTTTTTTCTTAGTTGTATAATAAAATATATTGTTTTATCACGAGTGATATGCAATATTAATTTCATCTGAGATGCAGCCACCTGCATTATTTGAGAACTTCAATATTATTAAAGTCGTGAGATCTAGTTGGCATATTTTCCTTAAAAGTGACGAAAATGTGAGATTATTTAAGTAAAATAATATAATACAAACCCCCCACCCTTGGACCCCTTTATTAACAGTTACTACATCACATTTTAAAGTCATTAATTATTTATTAATTACGTGGCTTCAGTGTGCACCAAATAGAAAAGAATGGAGGAAACGAGTGTTTGGACCAATCGAGTCTAATTGAGTGGAATTATAGCTCTACACTCCTTTTAATTTAGGAAACCGTTCCGTGATGAATTCCAAAGCGAAGTAGTGCGCATGTTAATTTGTAGATTACCAGTTGACCACATTTACATATTGTTGCAAACTTCGATAAATCTTGGTTTGCGTATTGTTGAACACTTAATTCTATAAATGGGATTACTTTTAACTATATTGGCATTTATAGACTGTCCGTTAACTGGCTGATTATTCCGCGCAAACTCATTACCAATTTCAAACAGAGGTTATTAAAAAAATTATAAATCTAAATGCGAGATGCTTTTAAAAATACATTTTCAAAACTTTCTCAGTTGGAAAATATTTACGTCGTGACATGTACGACCTTCCATATTTAATGAAAATAAGGAAAAAGCAAGTATTCAAAAGGTATTGGAAAAATACGGATGACATGGTTTCACAAACATCATACATTGTATTTTAGAGTTGTTCATTATTTGTTTTATTATTTAAATACTTGATTGTAAACTAATAGTGACAAATGGCAATACTTTCCAACCAACCAGACGTAGTAAATCAAGGAGGCTACATGGTTAAAATACATATTCATATACAATTTAAATAATAAAAAAAGTGAGATATTATCAAAGGATAAAAGAAGGAATGGTGAAAAGGAAAGAAAAATCGGGACTTAGTCATGTGGTTGAAGATAAAAAAAAACCTTTGATGTGGTGTTCATAAGCATCGAGAGATTTAATACTAAATCATAGAATTGGTATTGTGTCGAGTGACCACTCTCAACAATACGAACGCATCAACGACAGATTGACGACCATCGTGCCTAAGTTGGTAAAACACTTATCTTCTAAATCGGAGGTTTTGGGTTTTATTCGCGCGTCCGATTTATTTTAAAAAGAGTTCCAGTCTGGTTTTCATTTACGGCATCTATGACATATTTCTGGTTGGTTGGAAGAGATTATCACAGAGCAATACACCCTCCAAGTTGTACTATATATATATAATGAAAATGTTTTTCAATATTTATACAGTACAACGATGCACATAGTAATCAACGAATTCGAATTAAAAAATAAATTTACTTTATCTTTTAAAAATTAAATATATTTCTACTCATCAGACAATACAATTCATAAATAATTTCCAGTGTTAAGAGCACATTTTGCATTGGAGATGAGTCATGTGATTTTAATATTTGGCACGAATTATTTCTATCTATTTGGCAAAGAAAATAGAAAGTTCATTCGAATGTGTTCTAATAATATAATACTGTGAAGAAAAATAATCAAAATGTGTTTTTAGACTCGAAAACAAATTGCAAGGTAGCCAAACGTCCTAGCTTTGGACTAGTTTGTGGGAAAAACGAAAGAAACTTGGCAAAGATATAAAGGAAAGGATCATTAAACGATAGTATCGTTACCTAATGCCTAAAATATTAAGTGATACTTGAAAATAATGACTAGCTGATGACTTTCTTCTATGGAGATATAACACGCAATGTTTTAATCAATATCTATTTTACAATGTTTATATTATAAATACACAATTTGGGTCCATGAATGAAAATTATAAGATAATGACAATTTAAACTTAATATAGGGTAGCCCAGAAATTAATTTCGCATTTTTAGGTTATATTCAAAAGTGATTTTTTTATATTCAGATGTAACTTTCTCATATAATGTGTGAATCGTTTCATTCCACTACTGCTCGTCATCTTTTGGACAACTTAAAAATTTAATCCTCCCCGAAAATCACAAATTTCTGGGTAAAGAACTGCTCCAGATGATTTTTGCAATAAAGAATAATCGAAAATTGCCAGTACAGGTGAATACGGTGGGTGGAATAGGGTATCCTACACCAGCTGTTCAATTTTTTAACAGCTCTGCAGAGCGTTGTCTTGGTGGAAGATGACATCCTTTCTATTGGCTAATTCTAGACGCTTTTTGTAGGTTGCTGCCTTCAGTTGGTCCAATTGTGAATAATATTTCTCCAAATTAGTCGATAGTTGTGTAGAAACAGCTCGCCGTATACGATTCTCTTCCAATTCCACCAGATACACAGAATGATCTTTATGGAATGAAGACCAGGCTTCAAGGTGGTTAAATATGGTTAAACTTACTTACCTCACGATCTCTTCCCCTCAATATTATTGGAAAAGATCCACTTTCTTTTGTTCATTACCATTCATTTAAAAATTGGATCGTTTTCGTTAAGTTTTCGCAGTGAATCGCTTACGGTGACCCGATCCAAGTTTTTTTCGCTCAAATCGTGTGGCCCCTAAATATCGTAGCGATTTACGTAACCAAGCTTCACCAAATGCTCGTAGATGACGCTTACCAAAATATTCAGTACCTCTGTAATATGTCGTATTGTGAAACGCTGGTAATCTCGCTCAATGCCTTGATTTGAACGTCATGAGTGGTAATCGGCCTTTCAGAGTGGAAATCATCTGTTGGTGTTTTATCAACATTACAGATTTTTCATGCCACTATTGACACACACGATCTAATTGTTAACTGCTTGTTTATGTTTATCTTTTTTTTGTTTATGGATCATTTTTTTCTTTGTGATATTAAAAAAATGATCAAGTACCGAAAAAATACTTAATTTTGTTTCATCTTCAAAATTACGCCAAAAAACCAAGGAAATTTTCTTTCCAGATTTTTTTAAATATTCAACTGCATAATTGCGTTTAATGCAATTAGTTTTCTGTAAAAATAAGACTATGCACAACTTTTTAAACTTAACAACTGGATTTGAAAATCTCTATGAAAATACCTACCACAAAATTAAACTAAAATTTTGCGTCAGTCGCAGAACATATCGCTTATGCATATTCTAGCGATAAATCTAAACTTACTTCGTCGGATAGAACTTTATGAATATTCTACCGAAAATGTAATTTTTCATCTTGTCATTGATTTGTTTTAATGTAAAATTTTGTGAATAATAAGTGTTCAAAGAATAGAAGGATATATCTAACATATTTTTTTGAGAAAAAGGTGTATACTTGTAACCATTAAATATAAAAAACCTAACCAAACATGAAAAAAAAGTTACAACTATATTAAATATGGCCTAAGTAATAGGATATGAAGAGCAACAATAAAAAAATGTATTATTATTTATTAATTTTTTATAGTCGATTTTGACCATCCGCAACTTTGGCAAAATAAAATTTAAATGTGACTTATTTCAAAAATACAAGAAAAGATAATTTTACAGTAAAGATATAATTATCTAAACACTAATATAATTCGTACAATTTGCAGTTACAAAGATGTACATATGTGTACATACTATACGTATTGAATTGAAAACAGTTATTTTTCATAATTTCTAATATTTTCCAAAGGCGTTATATCTTATTAGGGTAAAATTTAAAAATAAAGCTCACTAGTTTCATTAAGACTTGAATGCAAAAATGACAAAATTCTAAAAAAAATAATATGATAAAATAAGGTAACTCCGACGTCCATTGCATAGTTGTTACAATATTCAACCTGGGTTGGGGGTTCAATTTCTATAGGTATTTTGTATACATTAGGGATGCGTTTTGATTTCGACATAATTTATCTTTAATATATTTCTGGTCGGCTGCAAGAGATTGCCAGATGGTAATTAACTCCCCAGGATCTATTGTATAAAACAAAATTGTAATTCTACTTAACAATTATATTATTGTATTCTATTACCAACTTTGATGTATGGGGTGAACTGTAGGTGTGGAAAACAAAAAAATGTGTAGTAATGCTTGCATTGAGAGGAAAACATGAAGTGAAAATATGTAGTAATACTTGCACTGAGAGGAATACATGAAGTGAAAATATGTAGTAATGCTTGCACTGAGTAGTGCTCGTAGTGATTAGGGATGAATTTGAACTTAATACTGATTTATTAAATAAGGCGAAGAAGAGCAATCTGAGATCGATTGAGGGTGTACAACGAATTAATGAAGAAAGGCTAAAGACAACAAATATACAGTTCAAATATGAGTAAAAAGCATGGTAGAGGAATGCCGAAAAAATGTAATTTGATCAAGTGAGTGATATTTTGAAAGAAGAAAGAAAAAGAGAAATCGTACGAGTTTTATAAAGAAGTGAATAAATGTAGAAGAGGCGAGAGATGTGTTTCGCGATAGGGAAGTTTGATACTCTGCCCTTTCTGCCTACCCCGACAGAGAAACGTAATGATGGCATGTATGTATTGTTAAAAAAATCATGTAGAATTAATTAATTAAAATGTTGTAATTTGCCTAAACTTGAAAACTATATTTTCAAAATAATGTAATTTCTATTTGTGACAGGCTTGCATTAAACTATGCGTTAAAAATTAATCGTAAATAATATTATCATTAAATGGATACATGTGATCCATCAGAGACCGATCCCGACGGATCGGTAATCGTATCATCGAGCATGCTAAGTTTGGTCAACACACCTATACCGTGTTCCACGGCACAGAAATAATTCTGTGACCTACTGAGCGCGAGAACCTTCGTAGGCAGCCTAGAACGGCTACCAGCTACCAGTTGACTACTATCTGTCTATTAGCCGGTACCGGTAATGCTCCGCTGATTTTCCTCTGCATATTTGCGATCTTTCTTACAATTCGGCAATCGCGAACAGTTTGCACAAATGAAGAATAAAAAAATATAAAAGTAAATTTTATGAGTAACTTCTATTTAAAAATTACAATAAATACCATACTTCGGTTATCTTTAAAATTATCAAATTCAAAAGATTTTTAGTTATACAATATAACATTATACGTGATATAAATTATTCATAATAGCCTATTTTACCCTATTGCAAATCATTCACATACAAAAATATTGGTTATATAGTCATGGTGATAGAAAAGTGTGAAAGGAAATGAGATTGAAGATGAACAAGTAACTGATACTTTGAAAGTAAGAAATATAAAAAAAACAAGAAATCGTAAGAGTTGTGTGAGATGTATGGATGTAGAAGAGGCGAAAGACGTGTCGCGATAGAAAAGTCTGACGCTCTCTCCTCTCGACGTATTTTGACAGGGAGACGGCGTGGTGGTAAGTATGTATTTTTTAATTATCTTTAAAATTTTGAGATTATAAGATATGTAATAAATTGTATCAAAAAATATTGTATACTCGATATATGCGCATTTTTTTAACAGTAAATAAACGTATACAGCGTTTTAAGGCCAGTTTTGGAAACAGCCCAGCACTTTCGCCGAAAACTTCGAATTCAGCAAATCTATTCTTTAACACCACTAGATCGGATTAGACAATCGGTCTGACGACATACCGATGTAGGGCTGAATGAAAATTATTAATTTGATTATCATCGCAGTATCACGAAATGTGATCTGCGGATTGATCCAGATGCCCGCAAAAACTACAACAGGGCGTAGGGGCAAGAGTGTAGCTAAAAAGTTATTAAAGCTCTCATAGCTCGGATACATCCATGGAGAGCCGAGAAGCGCTCTGATGCAAGGAAAAAATTGCGGCAATGGTCCTTAAAGACAACTTTTTTTGGAAGGTATTATAAAAATTAAAGAGTATACTCGTATATGAACTCAACACTCGATCCATAGCCAAACGTGTTACTATTAAAATCAAATAAATAAAAAATCTACTAACAAAAAATATCAAATGTTCCTTCGTAGTTCGTCTCCCTTTGGAAAGTTTTCTCTTGTTTCATTACCTAATACGTTTTTCTAAACATAATTGCCGAAGTACCCAATTCAATGGCCGTAGCCGCCACTTAGCTATTCTAACAAATTTTATTTATTGTAATGTTTTTAATCTTTCAATAATAGTGCGTTCGATTTCCGATTTTGAACATCCTTGAGAAGAATCTGCTCTATAAATAGCGCTAGAGAAATATGTCCTTTATTTTTATAACTATATTTTTACTCAATGAAATTTGAAAAGACGTTAAACGAATCATTGAGTTCTATGTTTTTAAATATCTAAGATATAAAAAAGAATCTTCCGTGAAATTTAATAAAATAGTGTGAAAATCACAAGCTAAATTTATCTGTATTTTTTTGTCCTAAGAAATTTAACTTCTTGGAGACTTTCCCATAGATCATAGAACAAACAACGGTCATTACGGAAAATGACTTGATCTCAAGGTGATAGATATCGCCCCGTGCGAAACAGGCCTCGTAACGCTAGAGCGGTGTGAAGAAAGCAGGCAAACAACGTTGCAATGTTATGTAAGTCAAATAGGAAATATTAATTTATTCGAACCGCACCGCGCGCAGATAGCCTTGTAACACTGTTGACTGACGCAACACTCCCGGCTGGCTGGTTCAGTGACCTCTTCGTGTCAATCCAATGTGATCACAAGTTTGATACATCATTCGAAATATCCAAACAATAAAAAAATCCTTTATTTTGACAAGTGGTCACGTATTTTTAAATTGCGCGTATATTTCAAGGTTATTTGTTGGTAAGTGCTGATGAATATATAATGGGCCACAAGTTTCCCAATCTGTGTTACAATTAGGTAAAAATAGAAATAATTAAAATATAAAATGTATTGGTAGATCCTTCTAGAATACATTTTTGTCAATGTTTCTAATCATGAACGTAAATTCTGATTCAAATAAATAAAACATTGACAGAAGAATTATAGTTGTAATTTCCACATATGAAATGGGTGTATATTTGCAAAAACAACTTAACCCACATTTAACTTATTTTGAGATAATTTAACTTATTTTGAGATAATTTAATGCTGTGAATTTTATCTAATTGATTAAAAAGATTATGAGCAATCGAAAAGCATTATTTTCACCAATGGAGATTAAATTCTGATTATTATAAACAATACAATTTTTGATATATTTTTTAATTTCAATTTCGCTCGAAACACGATGACATATGGTAGATCCTCAAAACACATATTTAGTAAAATATGCGTTAATAACATACATTTTTTTATTGATATTATTTCATAAAATATATTGTAAGTTCTTTTTTATATAAAGTTAATCCTAAACTAACATGATTTGTGGCATTACAATTAGAGCTTTCAGATAAAGGAGTAAATATTATATAATGAATGTACATAATTTATTAAAAAGTTCTTTGTAGAGATAAACATGTGGTATGAAGTAAATTAAATATATTACGTAAAGTATAACCGAAAACCAAGTAATCTATAGTCTCATCATTTAGAGAACACTTAATGAAACTAGAAATAATTCAAAGAAATCTTAAAACCATGTTTTAATACTTTATTCCAATTTAAAACATTGTTTCACAGTGATGTTTTCAAAACATATAATTTTTTTATTTATATATTATAGAAGAACCTCGATTATCAGGACCACAATTGTGCGGAATGGACAAAATACATGAAAATCAGAAAAATAGCATTTTATATAAATGTGTTACGAATTCGTAACACGTGGTGGCACAGTATCATATTTCGAAGAGTATGAAATAAATTCGTCGGGAGTCCGAAACTTCACTTGCCTCGGTAGACTTTTTATCGAACTTAACCTTCGAGGTTCAAGACCAAGAAAATATTGATGAGATTACCAAAGAAGGGCAAAATAAATCATATATATTCTGAAGCTTTTCATTCCTTGTCATTTAATTTCAGAGGGTGCCAGGTCAATAATTGAAATTCTAACAAAGGTGTCATCTTCCTCAGATATGCATTGGATTTATATGTATCATTTACATTTTCATAAAAAATAGTAGATTATATTATGTAACTAACGATTTTTCCTCCTCTCGCTTATGCGGATTTTTCGTTATTCGGATTATATTCATCCCCATTAAGTCCGGATATTCGAGATTCTACTGTATTAAAAAATATTAAAAAAAAAATTAATATATTAAATCAAGATATATGTTAGCTTATGTATAACCTCCTTGGACCCGCGGATCCATTTCGTTTTTTTTTTTAATAAATGTGATGTATGTATTTTTAAACATGTGTAAGACCTTTTTTTTTCAAGTGTATCATATACGATACACTGGGTCTGTACCACAACATTCATCGTCATATATCAACAAAACACATACATCAAAAACTGCATTTGTTTATTTGAAAAATGTACATATTATTAAATAACATTTTGTAAAACGACATAATACAATTATTTTTACTCTTAAAACAAGGATAAGCTTGACATTCGAGACAAAACATACAATTATTAAAAAAAATTATTACAAAATTATATTTTGTGAAAAGACATAAAATAATTGCGTTCACCTGAAAAACATAGGTAAATTTTACACTCGGGACAAAATACAAAAGTTAATGATGAACATCCAGAAAGTCTACATCTGGATCTATTGGGATCTTTTTTGTTTTTCATAACAGGAAGATGTAACACATTTCCTCTAATAAAATCAGTGTTAGGTAAAGGATTAACACATTTTTTTACTTGAAGCGCATAGCCATCATTACCATCACTGTCACTTCATAGTGTTTTTCCATTCGATATTAATTCACAAGCTATGTTCCATTTAAATTGGGAGTAGTCCAAAATATGAATCTCCGGGATCGGAAAGAGCGCTGACTCTACTCATGTTCCTTTTCCTTCATAAACGTAAAAATCCAAAGGACTTCCTCCTGAAGTAGTCATGACAAATACCTTCAAACCTACAGGAATCGGTTTACCCCGAACTACTTGTCGATACTTGCAGGTTCCTTGGAAAGGTATAATTTGCTCGTCGATTGATATGTTTTGTGTTCGAGCATTACCCAAACAACCTCTTTAAACACTTTGTAGGAGTGGCCGAACGTTCCAAATGTAGTCGTTCTCTTTTTTTTTCCTTGGCCACAGTATTATCGTTCACAGATTTAAGGCTTTTTCGCAATTTAAAAAAAAACAGTCTCGTGACATATTATCAGCCACAAGCGCTATCCATGTTTCTTGTGACCAGTATTGACGAATTAGTGGAAACTTTAATAAGCTGATCCCAAAAAAAGTTTTAATTTCTTCTACTGAAGTATCTATTGATCTTCCCATTCGCGCCAAATGCACTTATTTGTGCACATTGAGATATTTTGGAAAAAATAGTCCTGAATGTATTGATGGAAATAATCTATGGGGTTTCTTATGACAGAATCTTCCAACATCTTGGAATGCCATTTTTTCTTGTGACAACTCTGCTGGATGAAAATGGCTTACATGTTTCCAACGAGCCCTTGGATCATGATGTTATTGAGCCAAAGAAAAATCGTCATCATCGGATGATATAATTTGAATGTCTTGGTCTTGGTCTTCTTCAAATTCAGGCTCCAAGGGTGGTCGAACTTCAAGATCGCAATCTTCTGAGTCGGATGTATCCGAGTTGCACTCCATATCATCGGGATCCATCGGAATAAGTAACTCCTCCAATATTTCGAGTTCATTAAGTCCTGTGACAATAAGAATGTATGTGTTTAGACCCGGAGTATCGTATGTGATACAATGCAAAAAATCGTGAAATCTTCGGTTGTTATAAAATATTATATCATTTTACAATCCAAAACAGTTAGGTTTGTAGATACTTTATATTATAAATGGAGAAAAGTTGTTTATGATATACAAATTAACACTTATCAGAAATTCGAAGTCAAGACATTTTTTCAGATGAAATTTAGCAATTTCACTCCTCGAATATCACGTGTTCACTGACGCAACCGGCGAAATTTTCGAACAGGCCAGTAAAACAGTTTACTGCTGTGTGTGAGAAATTGGTCTCAATGAGTAAAATTAAACAGGATAGTGTAGATCATCTAAAAACTCGATGTATCAAATATGATACACCGAAGAGGTTAAGGAATAAAATGGATTATAATGAATTTATTTATGGAAAATAAATTTAAAAATCATTTAAAATTAGATTTAAATTAATATCTAAAGACAGCATCGCCAGTTATTTCATTCGAAGATAAAATATAACTATTTTTGCTTTGTGCAATGGAAATAAATATTTATTTAAAAATAGGACACTTAGTTTAAAATCTTGACAAAATACACTTGAAAACTTTTAAGATTGAAATTGATATTTACCAGTTAAGTGACGAACGTGTTTTCAAAGAGGGTTAAGAAGAATAACAAACAAATATTTTCTCGAAAATCGATAAAATTTCCGCTTGTATATTACAGGAAAATATTATCTTTTCTTCAGATAGAAAATGGAAATTACAAGTGTTCGATAAACTAGCGCACAAAATGTTGAGAAAACGGCTAAAGGTCGCAAGACACAAAACACTTCACACTCAATGTATTCTGAAATTTAAATAATATTTGATGCCAAAAATAGCACTATTTACCATGCACTTGAAACGTACAACAATCGTTTTATGGATAAAATATTTAAATATTTATTAGCCACAAATACTTAAGACGTATTTTTTATTTTACCACCTGTCAGTCTGAATATTTTGTTATTATTGTCTGATTTTGGGGTTGTTAAATTTATTTTTAAAAGATTAGTATTAAAATCGTCAGTTTTTTCGTACTTTTTTGAAGAAAAGCGAGATCGCATCTAAATTCGCTTCGCGAATTATATAATAGTTGGATACTGAATGTGGCCTTAAATTTTATTTGTTTGATACTTAAAGGTTATACCAATGGAATAGCAATATATATATTGAAAGCTTCAATATCGTCGGTTGCTTGCATGTTAAACGTGAGAAATTAGAGCGTACTCTAAACAAATACACATAATCCGGTAACTTGTGCAATATTGCACACATTTTTGATAATTTCTTACATGTTTAAGATAAAATGAATTATGGATTTTTATACATACAAAACATCACGCCGTTTCTCTGTCAGGGTTGGCAGAGAGAACAGAGTGTCATACTTTGCTATCGCAACACACATTTGGATTACATTACATCTAAATACTTTATCATACAACTCCTACGATTTCCTTAGATTTTTACATTTTTTTTTTCTATCAATTGATCGAAATTTACTTTTCTTGGTCTTCTTCTTCATCTTCACGTATGCTTCATCCTGAATATATTTACAAAAAAGCGTGAATTTATGTAATACTAAATGACTCATGATATATCGTACGCTGAAGCATAATAAAATAGAAAAATCAAGGGGCGTATGATAGTTGCTAGAATTTTGAATTGCCAAGCAAATTTCCCACCCATTAGAGGCCCCATTATCTTCTCGAAATAAGATAAATAAAGTAAGAATCATGTATAATAAATAATATCGTATATTGATACAGGTCTAGAAATTCTAAGCAGAAAAAATATATTTCGATGCATGAGCTTAACTTGTTGATTTTTTTTTAAATAAAACAATTTATTCTTGATTTAAAATGTAATAAATACTTGTATATATATTTCAAGTTACAATATATTCACATAAAATACATAAATGCGCATTTTTATTTCGTTTAGTTAAAAAATTCGAGGGATTAGACATTATACATATTTTTTTACAATTTAGGAAAAGCTTTCGATGGCATTTATTTCATTTATTAAATATACATCCATGTGTACATATTTTTTTAACAATATCCTATCTTATTTTTTAACAATATTCTTTTTAACAATATTCTATCACTACTAATGCCTTTTTGTAATGAATGACCAAGTCATTCATTATAAAAACATTAGTATTTCACAAACATATGTATATTTTTGTAGAGTAGTATTTCTCGTTTGATATTTATTATCTATTTCCTTAATACGATTTTTTTAAATAGTGAATACAAACTGAAAGAAAAAAGTCATAAAAATCAGACAAAAGTTTATGAGGTCAAACTTAACGATACTGCAATGCTAGGTCAACCCGTGACAGAAGTGAAGCAAGCCTCGAGTTACTCGTCAATTTCCAAAAATTGGTTTAATATAGTGGTCCCGCATTGCGGGAACTATCACTTATTAAGCTGATAAGAACAAATACTATACGCTTTACTCTAAACCAACAGGCCGAGAATTATGTCAAAAGTTTATGAGTTCCGAGTTTTATAACAAATATTTCTAACAATTTAAATATATCAAAATAAATAAAATTCACCCATTGTAAAAAAATAAATACTTCTCCTTCTTCATCGTGTACTCAACGTTGTGCGTCGTAGTTCTCTGTTATGTAAGGAAATTGGTGCACCATCTATTTCAATCTTCCAGGTCCTGAGTTTTATTGAATACAGCGATGAAAAAGGATCCTATTCACTACAATATGCCTATCAGGCCCCCATGACATACAATGATAAATCGAATTCAATCACGATAAAAAGGTGTAAAAAATCAGGCAGGGAACGGCGCGTGGTTTTGTTGTTGCGACAAGAGTTTGAGTGCTTGAGCTTGCAGGAGGAAGACGTTGTAGTGAAAATTTGCATGAACTATTGATTTATCCGAGATGATGAAGGACACCAAGAGCTGACTCACGTGGTTCATACTTATAATTAGGTCTCAAATCTTATCAAGTTGAAAAAAATGTATGAGAGATGTATTAAATAATTGATCAACAGACGGTCAAAAGCATCAACCTATATTTTCATGTTTATATGTCATTAGTAAAATATACGCAAAAGTCAAGTTTACAGAGGACACGAAAGGCAATAAGCCCAGATCCATATAAATTGAGTGTAAACATTAAATAACCAGTGTTATTTTTTTGTAAATCCTGTTTTTCATACTATTTATACATTACTTGTCATATAAATAAATACTTAAATTTAACACCTTCTTGCTCGTTTCCCTCAACTGTCCCCATGATCTTTTCCAAACTTTCGTTATTCATTTTGGCAACATGACCAAAGTATTTAAGGATTCTTTTTCTGCATGTTATTGAAAATCTTATTATTCATTAATTTCTAATTATTGGATAATAGAGACATTGGCACGCTTTGCGGTTCGTGAGATGTGAATAATACGCCCCCAAAACTAAACCTTGAACACATCTATTATTTTATGTTTCTTTCGTTCTTTCTTACCGTCACAGGTTCGATTCCCATTAGAAACAAGATTAAAAAATGGATTCTAGTCTGGTTCTCACTTCAGACCTTTGTAACAACTTTCTAGTTAATTGGAATAAATTGACATAATGCAATAAACCCGCTAGGTTGTGCTATATACAACAGCAATAGTGTAATAAAAAACAATCGTCCATATGTTCACTCTTACATTAAAAATACTCGAGATTTCACCTGACTGATTTCAATTCTTCTGAATAAAGACCGGTTAATCCATATCTTCGTCAGGCATGCCAAAGCTGGTGTTGACATTCCAATTCATTTTAAAAATATAAGTTTTCGATAATTTCATCAAACATCGCTATTTTCCGAATTTCTAAAATTATCACAACTTGATTTAATTCGTACGAAATCAAATTTCCTTACATTCGTAAAAGTTTTGGGAATGTCGTGTTATATGAATACTGAATTCGTCCTAAAAGCACACAATGAGTTATTGTAAGTTTTCTGCTGAAAGGCAAAACTTTTGATTAAATCGGTGTTTTATTCAGAATATTCTAGGTCACTGGTTCCTAATCCTTTTTCACCTTAGAACAAGATTTCCGTTAGAAAGACGAGCATCGCCTTAAAGAAAAATATAATTTTTGGACATAATTATAAATGCGCAATATATTTTTAATATGTAAGTCGTTTAGTTCCAAATGTTGATAACTTGAAATTTTAAACTCTTGAATTATTGGATTGAGGGTTTAAGATTTATCGAAATTATCTCATCGAAAAATATGACTCCATCTACATTTAAACATTTTAGCACATGTTTACTGTGTTGGAAGTTGGACTACTCTTAACAACAGAAAAACTTTTGACAACCAACAAAATTGAAGTATTTTATAAAATTCCATAAAATGTAAATTAGAAAAGTTTTAACATACGTCAGAGGAGCGTTATTCTCGACGAAGTCAAACACGGAATGTGCATCCTTGCAACAAAATAACGCATGTTATCCTATATTTTCCTTTTATTGTATACAGTACCATCTGGTGGGTGTATTGTCATGTATAAATCTCTTTCAATCAACCAGAAAGATATTAAAGAGGATTATTTCTTGTTTTGAAAAAATCTGAGTTCCAACGAAAATACGAATCCCCAACATTCGAGTTGAAAGACAGGTGACTTACAAAATAGGTTACAGAGTCCCTTGCTTATTGAAACAAACATGCCAAACCAAACTTACCAAATCTTATACAGTAACTATTCTTCTTTGATAAGTATTTGGCAGAGATTTAGATATAGAAAGAAGGTTAAAAATATTGTATTGCCATTTTATTATTGATTTTATTGGTGTGGTAAAATATTACTGGTGTGTTTATGTGTGACAAATGAATCTGCGGGTGGCAAAATGGTCAGGGGAATACTGTTGAGAGCCCCTGTTCTTAGCAAATTTATAGCAGAATGGTAAAGTGAAAAATGCGCGTAAAAAAATTAAAGTAATTTGAGTCGTCTGAGTAAATATTTTTGTTTCAAATTAAAATTGCGGTCCAATTTTTCAGGGATAGCAATTACTCCCACCCGTTTCAATTCAGGGACGCGTGACGCAGGCGTTTGAAATTATTTTAATTTCACGAATCGAATTCAATTGGGAATCCGGTAATCAAGGATGGAAAAAAAATTGGCTTGGTAAGTTAATTTTTACCATTACAGTGATTACATATTCGAGGTAGATTATATTTATCCGAAGACAGCGAAAATAATTATGTTTTGAAAAATAATATTTTTAAGTTTTTCTGGGAAATTAAATATTTTTTTGTTCAAGGTAAGTAAGTACATTCAATTTTGAATTATTAAAACTTATTATTTTACATACTTATGATACATACCATCAAGCCATTTTCAAATCTGGGTAACGAGAGAGGACACATCTTTCGTCTCTTTTACATTCATAACATACACCTCATACAAATCCTTGGATTTCCCTATATTTCGTCCTTTTAAAATATTATTTACTTGATCCAACCATACTTTCATTATTCTTCCTCTACCAAACATTTCACTCACATTTTCAATATATATATTTGTTTTTTTAGTATTTTTTCATATATTCGTTCTACATGTCCAAATCATCTCAGAGTGCTCTCCTTCATCCTAATTAATACGTCAGTTTTAATTTCATATTCATCCCTATTCATTCCATTCCATATTTTGATATACATTGACACCCCACGCATACTTCTCAATGCATACATTCTAGGGAGGAAAATTAAGATAATTGAGATTTAAGTGTTTTCTTATAAACATACTTTAAATATAGTATAAGTTACCACTCTTTCTGTAATGTGAAATATGTCGTTGAAATGTCATGAGTGGATTAAAAAACAAACATTTTCACACACAGTTCTGTTGCACTTTCACGTGTATCATAGATAACATTCATATCTAAAACATTTTCACACACAGTTCTGTTGCACTTTCACGTTAATCATAGATAACATTCATATCTAAAACATTTTCACACACAGTTCTGTTGCACTTTCACGTTTATCATAGATAACATTCATATCTAAAACTTAAGATCTTTTTATCTTATTTGGTCTTTCTGAGTGGTTTGAGCTATATTACATCATGGAATGGATTCAATTCTGAGTACTGGCTTTCTCGATTTCCAGAAGATAAACTCCCATTATAGTGGATCGCAAGTATTACCAACGTCCCTATTAACCAATAATCGGCGATTACTGAAAGACTTTCAACAACATGCAGAAAAATGATCTTGACACACCTGTACTTTGGGTATGTTGCAAGAAAGAACAATGAAAGTGTTGAGAAGCTGGTGATTAAGGATACAGTTGGGGAAAAACTAACAAGATGAAGGTCTCCTACAAGATGGAAAGAGTAAATAAAAGAGTTGACATGATCACCTAAAAGCGCTTCATTCAAGGGCCTAGGGCAGGGAAGGATGGAGACGAGTGGTGAACCAAGTTTGTTATAGAGCAGAAACTATGACGCTTAAAAGAGTACGCGATGAAGAAGTTTATATGTGGTAATGGTCACGCAAATAATTTGTTATGAAACTTTTACAACACATGTGCTTAAAAACTTGCACTATTATGTAATGCGCACATAAAATAAATTAGTATACTGGTCAATTTAAGCCCCTTAAAGCAGTGCAGAAAACTCAGCCCCGAGGGCGTTATGCTATCCTGTTGCCACCCTGCGAGGGAGCAAATCTGTGGTTGACCAATTGAGATGACACAAGTGAGGGAAATAAAATTATAACATTGAAAGGATTAATTTAAAAATAAAATAAGAATACTTTCTGATAATTTTATATCTTCATAGCATTAAAGTTAGATTTTCAGTACATACGATGCGATCACTTCGTGTACTGTGGCCTCGCAATAGGTTGACAGTGACCCTATTACCGCGTTAGTCTAGCGACACTTCCGGGAAGTAGCGCGCACTACTATATGTGCGGCAGGGCCGAGCAGGACCGTGCCGGCGGCATCTGACTGGACTACTATGCTTCGCTGCAATAGAGGATCTACCTACACTGTCTGTACATGTAGAGGAGTTTTCTTCCTGCCAGGATAGTTATGGGAACACTGTTTTTAATCGTAATAAAGCATAAGTTAAATGGACAGGCGTACACAGATACCATCACTTCATGTCCATTTTGTGGTGAAGACAGATTTTCATTTTTCCTATCAAACATACACCCTTTGTTTATTCCAAAGTTAAACATGCTTGCTTGTTTCTAAAACGTTTCACCTTTTTTCTAGTCAAAATTTCTCCCTACTACTTGTATATATATCATTAGACTATTTTGACTTTGTTTCCTATTACAATTCGCCGTTCTATATCTCGTTCCATATATGCATTGTCTGAGAGCACATTTCTTTTACGTGGCCTAATCTCAAATATCGCATTTACTTCTCCTTTACACCTTTTCAAATGCCACGACTTTCGATTTCATGACATTCATTGTTCGCTTAAAACCTTTTACAAAAAAAACATTTTTCGGAAAATAGTCAACATTCACAAGTAGTGACAAATTTTAAGAAAATAGGAAGGTAATTAGACATTATATCACTCAGTTGATATTACACGTATGAAATAAATTCTAGGCCATAGCATTAACATCTAAATTTAACCAATAATCAGGATCCTGTATTCAAGATATGAACCATGGAAAGGGCGCAAAACACTCTCAGCAGGGGGAATTGACTACACCAAAAATCTAAGTTAAATTGAAAGATCTTTAAAACTGCGATAAATTTCATATCATCAAAAAAATTGCCACGAAAATAGATGAAAATTTCAAATGAAAAAAGAATTTGCGAAAAAAATCGGTTAATGAACTTTTACTCGTGTTAATTCATCACCCTTTAAAATTTGTTAGATTTACTTTGGCTAAGTTTCAAGCGAGCAAAATATGTTAAAATATATAAAGCATGATAATGTACTGAAATTGATGGAAAACGTATGCTTGACAGCGCTCAGATTGAAAAAAGCCACGGCTTGAAAAACATTATAATAAAGTGTTTCTTTCTCAACGAGGTAAAAATTTTAACCATCATAATACTAAAATAATAAAATTATTTACATAATTTTGTGTAAGAATAGTTAATTCAATAACATGTCAACAGACGAAGGTTTTTAAATAAAAAAAATAAAAGGCAGAGAAGGCTGGAGAGTCTAGGGATAGGAGGTAAAAACACGTGTCGTGATGATCAAAGTAGTTAGTGGAATAACAAAGTAATTTATTGTTAAATATTCTTATAAAAAAGTTATTATAAGCATCCCCACAATAAGGTCTGAAAGTACTATAAGACCCAGGATATAAAAAATATATAACAAATAACTATTGAGAAGTGAAGTACACCTGTAATGTTTAGGCAGATATTTAGATTTAATTTACCACATAATAATACAAACTAACCGTCCGTTTGAGGCCATTCGATAAGGTCACTAAAGATTTTTAAATAGATTTATATGTTCCGTAATAATGGGAGTTGATCTTCAGGGAAGCTAAAAATTCACTCTTTGATATTCAGAAGTAAGTCAATATAATGATGTTAGTCAAGCCACTCTGAAGACCAATTGAAATAAATAGATCTTAAGTGAAGTTTAAAATAATGTTATCTAAATGTGAAAGTGAAAAAAGTTATCTAAAAATTTGAAAATGTCTGCTTTCCAACCCACTTTTGACACTTTAACGTATTACACATTACAGCACGAGAAACATCTTATATTTTAAATATATCTGTAAGAATACACAAAAATATCGGTTATTTTTACTTATTCACCTGAAATGTGTACACTTAGAAGTATACACGGGATCCTAATAAATGAGCAAATACGGAATTAATTAATTACGAGTATGTATGAACGTGAAATTAAGAGTGTCTCATTAAGTCGGCTGAAGAAGAGCACACGGAGATGGTTTGGGCTTAAAGAACGAATAACTGAAAAATACTAATAAAATAAATTTACACTGCAATTGTGAATGTAAGGCGTGATAGAGGAAAACCAAGAAGATTATGCTAAGATCAAGTAAACGATATTTCAATGGGGTTAATTTAGAAAACACCGAGGCAGTTTGTAATTAATATTACCGCTAATTAGTAACTTTTTAATATTAGCTATAATATTATTTCATTTACATATTTTCAATTGTATTATCAGCTTGAGACGAGGATAAAAAACACATTTTTTTGGAAATATTTTATAAATAATTATCGTTTTGTAAACCTTGTGTTAAATTATTTGTAACACAATTTAAAATTGTGATATAAGCTTGAGAATACTCGTATAAACCTTAATAATCGATAATATACAATTATATCATAATATGTATTTTTTTTTTAAATACAGAAGTTCCAATTGTGATCAAAGAACGAAAGCATAATTGAAAACAGTCTTTTTTATATTGTACAAAAATTATAACTTCTTGATAATTACTGAAGAAGTTGAACGAGAGCTACCAGCGTGTGTTGGGAAGTAGGCCGTTCTTTACTGGTCAGCAACTACACTTTCCCACCTTATAGCGACATCAAGTAGGCTGTGAGCGATAATTATTGTATTAACACAAATTTCATTTGACCTAGGAATTTCATCCCCTTAATTTATACTTCAATTTATATATATTTTACTACAATTAAGTTAAGGTATTTAAAATGAGATTTATTATTTTTTACATGTTTGTATAATATTTAGCTTGGTTTGCTATCAGTTTAGATGGCCTAAAGATTATAATATTAAAGCTTCATATTTAACTTAACTAGATTAGTACACAGCGATTAAATTGTTTGCCTTAATATTAACTTGTTCCAAAAAAAGCAGCAATATCATTTCAAATGTAATTTTTTAGTAAGGCAAATAATACGTGTATATCAAGCAAAGAAGATACGTATTGAATAAAGTTATCACCCATCATAAATGGTACAACGGAAATATTGACAAAAAAAAATCTCGAACGATAATACTCGTATGCAAATGCTCGATTATTATATTGTACATGATTATGGAGCTCTCTGTATTTATATATGTATGTAGATTTAGGACATTGCATATCGATTTCTATAATTCTCAATTAGAATTTTTTAAATTTCTTTATAGTTTGTGTTTAAAATTTGATATAAAAACAGTCATATTTTGTCTGAAGCACGAAGCATCTTTGCCAAAAAAACTATTGGACAGTTTAGCAAATGATTTGTTTTCAAACCTGTATACAATTTATAATTAACCATTCAAACTATTAATAAAAAAAACCCATTTAGATATTGTGTTTTATAAGTTCAAACTACTAAGACACGTGGACAGGCAATAATACTCGCCACACGTCTAGAGAATTCAACATGAATGATATATTTTTATTATTTTTTAATTTTTGCCTGATTAATAGGACTGAAAACAAGATTGTCTCTTCAATATGTCTGCAGAATTAATTCGAATCTGTTAATGTAACATATATCATACGAATTAATGAATACATTTAAAAAGGTTTATCTAAAAAAAAACTCAAAATCTGTTTATTTAATAATGATACATATTTAAGAACCAACAACATAAACAATTCTCGTCGGTTATAGTAAAAAGATTCAAAACTATCTAAAAATAACCAAAAAAAGACAGCTGTCATATTTGAAAAACAAAGATTCTCTGAAACATGTTTTGAATTAAGATTTTTTTTGCATTATTTTTTTATTGATATATTTTTGAGTTACTGAATTTTGTTACGGCATTTTATTGAATTAAATTGTTTTTCACTTCTTGATATATTTATAAGTTTAAAAAAAACATGGTAAATAATGTATTTATTAAGAAGATATGACTTTATTATTGGACAGTAAAATACTCGTATAATTTTTTTTTTTTATAATTTACTTGTCATTATTGACGGGTTATTGCTAGTCAATTCATAATTTAATATTGACTAGTCAATGTAAAAGAGGAAGATTTAAACCGCTGACTAGTGTAGCAAAAAAACACATAAAATTTCAAGTGGTACAAAAACTTAATTTAAATAAATGTTATTAAACTTTGGCCTTGAAATCGGTGCCAATACTAAGAAATAAACAAATATATGAAAATCTCCAAGTACTTTGGTACAGAAGTCTCGCAGATGGAAATTCGTCCAAATGCTTTGAAAAATCCATAAGTAATTATGAGAGAGAATATCACCTAAGAACCACAAATTGTAATTAAAGTCGACTAAAACAGAACGAAATAATTTGCGATTAAATTGCGAATTTGAAGTAGCGGTGACGAGGAATTCGTAATTTAAGATTTCCTTTCAAGCGATGGAAAATAGAGAGTAATTAAAGTCGCTTTCAAGTGTAATTTCTTGTGACAGTTCTCGTTAGAATACTTCAAAGTAACTTATAAACGCTTCAATTACTTACATTATATCAGACAGAATATAAGGTACAATAAAATAAACGACCTATTATGATTTATATAAAAAAAAAAACATTTCACGCTCCCTCTCTTTCACTCCCTTTTTTCCTGCTGTACTGTAAGGGTGATATTATACGGCATTGTTCTTTTACATTTATAGAAAAAAATCGTGCTATTAGTTCATAGATTGCACTTAAATAAAAATATTACATATCTCAAAGTAAAAAACTTTAATTCAATCAACAAAAGGTTCTCAATTGCCAATCGAATCATTTCTTTAAAAGATACTATCAAAAAATTCTTAACAAATTTTGGTTATGTTGTTTATAGTTAAGGCATTAACGTTGTGGAGGTTTAAAGACATTGTAATTTATTTTTAACAAACACTGTTTATTCCACTTTTTTTTTTTTTTTTGTGGAATAAACAGTGTTTGTTAAAAATAAATTACAAAATTTTGGTTATTTTATGGGACGAATTATCTTTGTTGTTCTATCGTACGGTATATTTTTGAAATAATACGAATTGGTATTCGGGCATATTGTAAAGCGTAGCTGGGAAAGAAGATTGCATTCAGCTCAATTAATCGACGGGATACTTTTTCGGGAGCATCGGGAACCAAACCCGTAGCCATAAGGTGGAAACATTGCGTCTTACCAACAAGCCTTTGAAAGTCGTCATCTTCATCTTTACAATTGAACCTAATATTGATTTTCACTATACGAGTACATTGTAATTTTTTTTTACTTTATAAAAAAAAACGTTTTAAAATATCAGGAAAACCCAGATTGACAGGAGAGCATGTTGATGCAAAGCGAAGAAAAATAGAACAACGACGGCTACGGCGACAAACTATAAACGCTGAACAAAGTCAATCTCTTAATTAGGCTCGAAGATCACGGATCTCCACTGAAGATCGGAAAAACAAAAATGACGCCGGCAGGCTTAGATAAATACGAGTAATACGATAATTGGTAATACTACAATATATGCAACAACGGCATAGCTGACACGGTACAGTAAGAATGGGATGGTGAAGGGAAAGAATCTACTTACGTAAGTGTAATAATTAATGAGTATTTAGTAACTCGCATCCTAGGATGAGCTTTTCAGCTAGTTTACAATAATTTATCATGAAGAAAAGCGTATATTGAAAAATAATTTTAACCTTTATAAAAACAATATTATAAAGACACCGTCAATTTTAAAATTTAATGATTAACTCTTTTTAAAATCATTTTCTATTTCGATGAAAAAGCAAATTGGCAATATGTTTAATGTAAGAACATTATTTCAGACGGAATGTTTGTATATCCACTGCTTTTTCCTCGTGTCTCTGTCTAGTAGGCGGTCAAAACACATCTTTTGAACATCCCCCACATTTGGCTTTTGTGGCAGTCACTTCCTGCATCGTTCAGCGCCACGCATTTACTTAAAATAAAATTTAAATATATTTTGGCACAAAAATCTTGAGAAAACAGACCAAACGAAATTGTTTTCAAATGACAGATGATATCTTTTTTTAATGAACGACGAAATAAAAATAGGAATTATGTAAAACAATATGTGTTTCATCAACACAGTTGGAATTTTGATGGATAGCCAAAACATTACTTATAATATCGGTCATTGCCTTCTACATAAAAAAGGCAAAAGTAAGATTTTGAAAATCTTCTTAAAAAAATTCCTTTACGTAATATCTTCGTACAGTCAAAAGTGTAAAAAATGTCGTTTACATTTCATTTTTTTAATTCGTGATACCACTTGGAGCAAATGGTTTTAAGGCTTTAAAATCGAGTAATATACGACCTAGAAATTTGAAAATACCAAGTTAACATAGGGCTAAATGTAAAAGCTTATTTTTAAGTGAAACGGCCTGCCTCTAAGCTTTAAGAAGCACTTTAATACAATCCTTTTTGGGAGTTAAAATCAAAATGTATAATTGTATGTGAATACTATACACATACACAATACTGTACCTAAACCCGAACGTGTTACTATCATATATTGAAAGATCTACAAAGGTTTAAGAGTAGTTCATCTTCTTTGATACATTTTATGGATTATCGAACCAAATATACGGGGAAGTATTTAATCTAATAGTTGCAGTCAACCTTTCTATTCTTACACTCAACTTATTTCACTTTTTGTCAATAAAAGTGGGTTTGATTCCCAAGTGAGTGTCTTTTCTCTAAACGGCGTTACATAATTTGTCGTTTTATTCTTATGAATTTTATAATATATATGCATCTAGGTTTTAAAATGGAAATCATACTATTTCGTGTCGAGTGCTAACGGTCCTGCAATAGTCATAAAAGATTTAATATCATAGATGAATAAAATAATGTTTGAATTCATCAAAATTTTTAACAACTATAAAATATGAATAATACATATACGAGTATTTCATTGTAATTTGTTTGATGAAACACTGTTTATTCCGCTTTAGTTAACGGTATAACCCTACCGGTTTCAAGACTTTCACCTCATCATCAGGGAGCACACACAAGTATTGTTTGTGCTCCCCTGATGATGAGGTGAAATCCTTGAAACCGGTAGGGTTATACCACTACGAAAAGTGGAATAAACAGTGTTTGATAAAAACACATTACAATGTCTTTAAACCTCCACAATGTTAATGCCTTAACTATAAATAATGTAAATATATTTGTGTATCTTTAGTGGCATGTATCATTGTGGAATTTAGGCTGACAAACTTTTCTTCTGCAGGATACTATACCTATAAGTTAAGTGCACTGGAAGATTAAGAGATCCAAGTTCTTTTTGTGCCGCTCGACTACCGAAACCTTGGTAGTACGATTTTTTTGTATTTCGTTGTTTGATAATATAACAATATTTTTTATCATTTATTGTTCCCTGTTCACTCGTTATAACCATATCAATCTATTGGCTTTAATCGTAGTTATTGGGGCAAATATTAAGCTGTTCTTCAATTCGCATCCTCCATATCTGTCACAAACAAAAACACATAGAAATTTTAAGTTAAGACTCAACATAATATGGATTTGATAAATTGTGTATGAATGTTGACGATTTATATTCCGCTTGAAATATAGTAAGAATATTCACAAATCCAAATTATGAATATTCACGTTCGTATTATAGTTACTTTCGTCAAAGGTACATGGCCGCATGGCCGTATTATAGTTACTTTTGTCAAAGGTACATGGCCGCATGGCCGTATTATAGTTTCTTTTGTCAAAGGTACATGACCGTATTATAGTTACTTTTGTCAAAGGTACATACATGGTCGCATGGCTGTATTATAGTTACTTTTGTCAAAGGTATGTCATGGTCGTATTATATTATATTTTGTCATGGTCGTATTATAGTTACTTTTGTCAAAGGTACATGGTAACGCATTGGACTTCCGTGCGAAAGATCACCAGCAACGACGACGGTTTTTGTCAGCCTTTCGTTACTCCTTCATGCGATATATCTAAATCAGAATACTCTTTTTTGTCATTCTTAATAGATCAGTCCATAGATAACATTAATTTTATATTACTTCATTCCGTTATCCAAATTCTAAGTGAACATATTTCCACAGCATTTTTACGACCCATGCATCGAAATTTGTGTAAAAATATCGCTGACAATTATAATTTTGCCAGATTTTTATATAGTTTAGTTCGAATTTATCGATATCAGTGCCCTATCGACTATATTTCCTTTATCAAAAACGATCTTGTTATTGTACATGACTAATCACCCGCATATCAAAAATCCCAAATGACCCGTTTTTAAGGCTAATGAACGATAGTATAAGTATCTATGAAAATAACCCACCTATCGCGTGTTAATGACGGAATGGATTATTATTGTTCCTCATCCACTTGAGTAATAAGCAAAATTTCAGAACTGCAAAAAACAAAAGCTACATTCAGGAGAGCAATTTGGCTGAAGTTAACAGAGAATTTTGCTTCGTGTAAAAAATATAGTTATTGCCAAAAAACGTATCAGTGTCACGACAAAAATTACTCATCAAAGAGATTTGCAAGAAACAAATTAAGAAATAAAAAGGATACACAGAGGGGATTTTAAAAAAAATCGAATGCTTAAATTACAATAATAAGTAATATGAAGAAGTACACTCTGAGATGGTTTGGTTATTTATAACGAATGAATGAAGAATGATAAACAAAACAAATATACAGTGCACATGTGAGTGGAAGGCGAGGTAGAGAAAGGCCAAGGAAAGTACGGTTGGATCCAGTGAATGGTATTTTGAAAGAAATATATGACGAACACCATGATTTAGTTAATAAGACACCTGTCTTTCATCCTAAGGTTACGGGCTCGATTCTCGTTGGAACCCAGATTTTTATAAAAAGGATTAAATTCTTGTTTTCACTTAAAGCCTCTTTTAAAATCATTCTGGTTGGTTAAAAGATATATACTGTATAAAATAAAAGTGTAATACAATACAATAATACATTTTCAAAAAATAGAGACATAGTATGCCTTGTATGAGAAGGTGTATGGATGTAGAGTAATAGGAAAGTTAGGCGCTCTGTACTCTCTGCCTACTCCGACAGGGAAGTGCGTAATGGTATGTGTGTGATAATGTAAATTGAGCAAAAATCTATGATTAGAAGGTCATTTATTGTTTCAAATATAGTTATTCAAACAACAAGGTTTCTACGGCTGTGAACTTTAAACGAAATGAAGATGGTCAGGTTTATCGCGCACAAAATAGCCGAGCTTTAGCCATATCCATTAAAAACCATCTTCGCATCAAGGCCGTCAGGAAGCAGACCACTCCGCAAACCAAGACAGCGCTTCCTGGATAGTGTGTTAGCTGACATGGAAAGCGTTGGAGCGAGATTGTCGATCGTATTTTGTTACCGTTCAAATAAAGAATACTTGGAAGTATTTAGTCAACTGGAATGTTTTTTGACGTGAATCAATTTCTTCAAAGCACGGTTATTTACCAATTAATATCATTATCAATGATATTTGTTATCATTTCGCAGCCAAGCAAATTTTTTTGCTTTGTGATTTTTTGCCTGCGGATTTATTGCCTTGTGATTTTTTTTCACATTCAGAAAGGTTCTAGATAAGCCTTAAGTGAATAATAGACATGTGTTCTTTTTTGAAAAAAAATCTAGGTACCGACACGATTCGAACCCGCATATATCCTTTGGGCTGCAAGACAGGTGTTTTACCAACCAGGCACCGGAAGTCGCCAACACGCTGTCTATATAGGTGTAATAAAAACGTACATACCATCACGCCATCTCCCTGTCAAGATAGGCAAAGGAGACAGCGCCAGACTTTCCTATTCAACACCTTATCTTTAATCTCTTCTCCGCCCATTTTCCATCTCATACAACTTCTACGATTTCGATATCTTTTATATTTCCTTCTTTCACAATATAATACACTCAATAACTTTTATATAACCAACCATACCTTCCTTGGTTTTTCTCTATCACGCATTCCACTCACATTTGATCTATATATTTGTTTTGTTAGTCTTTCTTCATTAATTCGTTACATGGTTCAAAACCATCACAGAGTATTATTCTTTACATTACTCAATACATCAGCTTTAAATTCACACTTATCCCCAACCACTTCTTTTCGTATTCTGTCATACATCGTCATCCCATATATTCTAAGTGCACACATTTCTACAGCATTTATTCGGTGCTTTTCAGTATTGTTCCACGTCCACGTTTCCTTCGCATACATCCAAGTTGTTAAAAAATACTGTTGTGGACTATCATCATTCAGATTTGTTATTTCAGAGGTGTTATTTTTTAAACTTTTACAGAAATTTATATTTAAAATAATAACTTGACATTCGTTCTATAACATAATTAATATTTTAAACATATTAAACTTTTTAAAGGCTTCCATGAAAATATCGTTTAAAACCTTCATACAAAGAGTGGTCTATTAGTCGCGTTACAGTTTCAAAAGCTGTTTTTTTTTTAAAACACATTATTAAGTTTTACTAAAAACCCGAGACACGAACGAAAGTGGTCCAAATTTATTTCGCGAATCAACATTCAATTATTCGAACACAATGCGCATATCAACATCATGTTACCGATAGAGGTTTTCGAGTAAGATCGACAAGAAGATCATTCTCGCGTTTTCTACAGCAGGAATCAGTAGCTGTCTTACCTTATAATATTAATAACAGGAAAATTTATATAGTGACGTCTAGAGAGCAACTCTCTTGAAGGGCGCTCTAACTCAGGATTCGAATCCACTATTTTGATAAGACCGACAATCCAAATATTGATAAGACCTACCAAAAAGAATTGTCTTTAAATGCTTTCTGAAGCTGCCCACGTCACCCATATATTTGACACTAGGAACACGACCATTCCACACCACAGAACCAGCAACGACAAAAGCTCTATCAAAATATCCCGCTCTATTCGATTGATTTACTCGTAGAACAACCAATTTATTAGATGAAAAATAAATCGAATTCAAAGTTTTATTTCTCTCCGAAGCAACACCCTTATGTTACAGAGGAACAGCTGGACAAATTACAGCGTCTTCAAAATATGTGTCTAAGATTCATTTTCAACCTACGTAAGTAAGATCATATAACTTCATACTAGAAGGCATTGAACTGGTTGAATGTTAGAAATAGACGCCAAATTCACATACTGTCTGTATTGTATAATCTCCTTAATTGTCCCGCCGCCCCCTCTTATCTCGCCGAAAATTTTCAGCGTCTTTCCAATCATGGATTAGCGCTGCGCTCAAACAGAGATTGTTTATTGGCCTTTCCAGTTCACCGCTGCTCTTTCTTTACGTCGTCCTTTACTGTCCATGCAGTGAGACTCTGGAATCAGTTACAAACCAATATAAGACTCGCTCCGTTCTTGGCATGCTTTAAGAAGCGACTGAAAAAACTTTTAATTTCTAGTCAGTAAAATAACGTGTTTCATTCCTGGTTTTTATTTTCCTTTCCTCTCCACCATCTTTTCCTTTCCTTCTGATTGATGATATCTCACTTTATATGAAAAATAATGTTCGGGTGATTGCCCGTCTTTGTGGAGTTCGTGGGCATTTGCTCACGTATATGTTTATGGATTTCGTGGGGATGGATAGTCATTTGAATGATTTATGCGACCACGTAACTAGCTTTATTTACTTTTGACTCGTTGGTTGGAAGTGATTGCCGCCTGGCAATAATCCCGCCAGATTGTATTTGCAATAAAAGTGTTAAATACATAAAATAAACGTCCCTTAGACACAGATTAGAATGATACAATGGAGACATCTCATTAAGAGAAGTTACAAAGAGGCAAAGTGTGAAGTCAATCCGTTCGCAACACTCAAGTCAGCGTGGATATTTTAAAAACTACCTTGAGTCAAAAGATCGCGTAGTATCCGTCCTAATGCTCTTAGCATTAGTACGGATATCACGTGATTATCAAGCAACTTCAGCCAGACGACGTTCAGCTCAACTCAGAATGTCTTGAACAACACTGCAACGAGTGTTAAAAAGCGATTTGCTCCTCTTTCCGTATAAATGTCAGTTTAATTGAAGTCACAAGATCCACAACAACGTATTGAATATAAACAAGGGAGTGTGAATAATGGGTCACCCTGTACATAAAAAAAATGCTTAGCTACAAAGGTCAATATATCAATCATTAAAAGTCACATTTAATACATTGAACTTTGTATTTCACACGAAATTAATTAATTTGTAAACAAGTGAACTGACGCGACCACACAACTTTCATCCAAACACGTTTGATACCTAGATCGGTTTCGTAATAATTATTTGAGAGAGAAAAAAATCGTTTTCACGAACACGCAATATCGAAAGAGGTCAATCCACTGTTTATTTTTCCGTCTACGTGTTCGTTACATTTATCTAACTTTATTTTGTTTCGTGTGTAAAGGTCTGTGGGTGAGTAAGGTTAATTTATATTCTATTCAAATTACACATGCGAACTTTGAATTCTACCAGAACGGTCAAAGCAATCTCACGACGGCAAACTATTAGAATAAATGAACAGTGAACAGTCCACTTTGAAATACGTAGCCAACTTAACAATCGCTGTTTTTTTTGCTAGAAAATGTAGAATTATATTTTTATACAATAGGTAATGTTTTTTTTTCTCGTTGGATTTTAAGAAAACAAAGCTCATATACATTCGAACTATTGTTTGGTTTGAACAACTATGATGTTTAAAATTTGTTGAAGGTATATTTCACAGATATTTAAATCTCTATATGAAAAACGTATATATAGTTATAAAAATAAATCACTGCTTTAAAATTGAATCTCGGATAAAGACTTATGACTACAAGAAAAAAAAGTTAAATTTATCGACCTGATGTATTTTATTTTTAATTTTTTTTTATTACATATGACAAGAAATTACATAATTTGCGAAAAAAACAACAGGAAATTTAATTTCGACATACAATTTTAATGGATCTGGGTTTGTTGCCTTTCACTTATCGTGTACTCAATAAACTAGGAATTTGTCTGTATTTCACTGAGGATGTATGGGAGTGAAACGTGGTCGTAGAACAAGAGCTAAATAAATGTCGTAGAAATGCGTGCACTTAAAAGAATACACGGGGTGACAATGTATGACAAAATATGGAATGAAGTGATAAGCGATGAATGTGAACTTAAAGATGTGTTAAGTAAGATGAAGAATCACCTTGATAGATTGAGCACGTGGAACGAATGAATGAAGAAAACTAATACAGTGTTAATGTGAGTGGAAGGCATGGTAGAGGAAGACCAAGGAAAGTATAGTTGGATCAAGTGAATAATATTTTGAGTGAAGGTAATATTAGAAGTAAAAGGAAGTAGGAGCTGTATGAGAAGGTGCATATATGTAAAAAATACATAATATGTGTGTCGCAATAGGGAAGTCTGGTACTCTCTCCTCTCCACCTACCCCGAAAAGGAGACGGCGTGATGGTATATATGCATGTATGTGTGTTATTTATTATCACCCTATATGTTTCGTTTCAAGAGGAACATAGGGATGATATTACTCTCCTCGAACTTAGTAGGTCCATAGACTGGCACTTCACGTCCTTCGAAGCCGTGGCTTGGCTAATTCTATAATGATTCATGATCGTATTATTATATTACGTTTTGTTTGTATAAAGTACAATCTGGTGGGTTTATTTCAATGTGACAATATCTTCCAGCCAACCAGAAAGATTTTTTAAGAGGCCTGAAGAGGAAACCAGAATTGAACCCTTTATAAAATAATGGGTACCGAAGATACTCAAACCTGCAACCACCGAGTTGTAAGACAAACGTTATACCAACTAGACCACGGAGTTGATTTAAGGATTCATAAGAGATATGAACTTACATGATTGTCTTAGAAAGTTTTAGGAAATTTAATTCAAATCGTTTCGTGAAATTGATAAAATGAATTGAAATATTGACTGAACATTTCATTTTTGAATTTTAGGATAACGACACACCCAGTTTGATTGAAATTTTCTGCACGGCTAATGAATTTCGTGATAAATATAAAACACTTAGCGCCACTACTTTGTCGGGAGAAAGCAAAAGATTTTTCCGCTCATTTTCATCCCAGCATCGCGTGACCTGCCCTTAATTGAGCCATCAATTCCACATAAGCCCCGGGCCTGGAACACCATTGTAATTGCGGAAGGGTGGGCAAAACGGAAATGAGATCCACAGGGTAATAAAAACAATCCTTCGGAACTTGCGTCTAGCACTGGGAATCCGAATGAAGATCGAAATTTATCGACCTTTCCTTTATGGCTGTAGCCGCCGGTTTACCCATGTAAAGCCTTAAATTTTCTTCGCCAAATCTGGACCATATCAAACTGTTCTAGATTGTATGGATCTAATGGTGTGACATGATGTTCTACAAAAGAAAAAAAATACGATTCACGTATATTATTTTTTACTATCCATAAAATAATTTAAAATTTTATTTTGATAGAAAAGTGAATCTTCGAGTACAAGCACATATGGTATATGCGTAATATCACGCCATTTCCCTGTCGAAGTAGACAGAGCGCTAGATTTCCATGTCTGGACACACATTCTTCACTTCTTCTACATCAATACACGTTCTCGTACAACTCAATTTCTCTGACTTTTTACGTTTATTTTTTCAAAATAGCATTCACTTGATCCAAGCGTACTTTATTGGTCCTCCTCTGTCACGCCATACACTTACATGTGCACTATATATTTGTTTTGTTAGTCTTCAATCATTCGTTCCACATGCCCAAAACGTCTGAGAGTGCTTTTCTTCATATTTTTACAAGTACATAACGAATCTAAAATCTCACATTTTGTGGATTTAGAGAACCCTTTCACGAGGCAAGTTTTGTGACGAAGTCGTCTCATTCCTAAACACAAATTTCATATATTTTTCCAAAATATTCAACTGAAACATTCACATATTTACATACACTGAAATCTCAAGCTATTATATAGATAACAATAACCTCAACTAAAACATCAACATCATGTGCAAACATCATGTGCAAACATCATGTGCAAACATCATGTGCAAACATCATGTGCAAACATCATAGACATCATGTGCAAACATCATAGACATCATGTGCAAACATCATAGACATCATGTGCAAACATCATAGATATCATGTGCAAACATCATAGACAAACTACAAAAAAGAACAATCGAATAACTTTATATTTCATTTAAGAATATAAAACAAACTGCCGTTTAGTGAAGATGATGGCATCATGTTCAATCAGTTACATCGACCATATTATCAGATGGGAAGATACGGCAACCTCCGAAGCCTAGTTGAAGTCAAGACACCTGTCTTCCAAACCGAGGCTATCTTATAATTCATTGGTTTGAAGAAGATCTCTTTATTCATTGGTTTAAAGAAAATTAAAGTGCGGCTCAATAATTTGGAATCCGAGAGGAATTCAGAATTCCTTGATAATTGAGCAAGTTCAAAAGAGATTTCTGCGACACCTTTATTGCAACGACTATGTATTTTACCCATAGCTGTATCCCAAATTTTTAATGGGTATGCTTGGATATTCCTCTTTAAGTGTATGAAGAGATCTACGCACATGTTTATACATATACAAATTGCTAACGGGAAAAATAGCAAACCTTTTGTTGCTTCTGTTTAATGTACTGGACAATTATTTACTTCATCGTGAATTAAGATTTTTGCGGTCCCGTATTCATGAACTGAGCTCTTAATCGCATCACCACTCGCACACGAAATACTTTTTTTTATATCGATATAACTTTTTGATATCGATATATTCTACATCTCGGTGAATGCATTGACGATTTCACTTCTTAGTAAACTTTGTAGGTAAAACTAAGTCACTTCATAGGGAATGAGTAACATTGTTTCTGTTGTGATTATAGTATATTTAGACTTAGTTTAACTTTTTTCTTGTTATTTGACGCGATTAAATCTAACATATATGAAATGTAAAATAAATAAATAAAATGATGGTATTTTAGGGCAAAAAATATGGAAAACAACTTCCGTCACCTAGTTGATAAACACCCGTCTTCCAATCCACGGAGTTCAATTCCAGTTGTTACACAACTTCCGTCACCTAGTTGATAAACACCCGTCTTACAATCCACGGAGTTCAATTCCAGTTGTTACACAACTTCCGTCACCTAGTTGATAAACACCCGTCTTACAATCCACGGAGTTCAATTCCAGTTGTTACACAACTTCCGTCACCTAGTTGATAAACACCCGTCTTACAATCCACGGAGTTCAATTCCAGTTGTTACACAACTTCCGTCACCTAGTTGATAAACACCCGTCTTACAATCCATGGAGTTCAATTCCAGTTGTTACACAATTTTTTTTAAATGAATGCCAGTCAGGTTTTCACTTATGACCTTTTTAACGTCTTTCTAATTTGATGAAAGAGATTGCCACATGGTAATAGATCCGCCGGGTTGTAATGTATACCACGCAAATGTTATTGAATAAAACAAATAAAATATTTACTTTTATTTTGTATTAAATCTGCTTCTGTTTGTTAAAGGTTTTAAATCTGCTTTTGCTACATTATTTTCTTAATTCAAAGCTAGAATCATTTTTGGTTCAAATTTAATTGACAAACATAAAATGAGAATAATAATAAATAGACGATTTAGATATAAAACTCTTCTTGAAGACTATATTATCTTATATAACATACATGTGTACGAGAAAACTTAACTTTAAACAGGAATTGAAACCATATTCAAAGAAATAAAACAACACAAATAATTGGACGAAAACGGCTTAAAAGTAATTTTTAGAAACTCAGGATAGGAAGGTAGCAGCGTCGGCTATTGTTTGGACACTTTCCTTTTTCTGCACATGTAAAAAACATATACGAGTATATTAAAACACACAGTGTCAAAAACATAGATAGGAAAGAAGAATTACTACAAATTTTTCTCAAAGTCTTATAAGATGTGACAGTTAAACATTCAACGATTCGTCAAGAGTACTTACTACCTGTATCATATATGAGAATAAAGTTGTATTAGTGCCCTAAAATACAAATACCCCTAAAAAGAAGGGATTGAAGCAAAATCTGAAAATTGCTCACGTAACAATGATTCATAATAAATAATTGCTGTGGCTAAAATATCAGATGTTTTCAATATTATAAATGACTTTTTGACAGAGTATTATATAACAGAACAGGGAAAAAAATTATATGATATTTTTACATACAACGCGTTTCAAGATTTTCGATGTTTTATTTTTATTTCAAAATATTTTTCAATTACAATAAAAAATATGAATGAAATAAAATATTGCACATACGTTGGGGCAGGGGTGCTCAAACGGTCGATCGCGGAGGGTTTTAAGTCGATCAATTACATATTATATTTTTGAAATTTCTGACGTTCAATTTATAAAAAGTACACTAAATATTTTTTAACAATTATTTTAACCTAATATTTGTTAATATAATGGCGGAACCAAGAGCCGTAAGAATGGCCAGGGACAGTATCCCCCAAGCAAGCAGACCTCCAGGACGACCTCCCAAAAGATGGAAAGACAGCTGGCAGTGGACGTCACAAAAGGGAAACAATGATGCAGGAACATAACAGGCCAACAGGCCTGAAATAAGAAGAAGAAGTAACGAATATTAAATTATCATCTATCTGATAATTTAACATTTAATACAATTTATAAACTTTGTATTTTATTTTTACCTAGTCGATCGCTTGCCGCCTAATGCTTTTATGGTAGATCGCCGATGGTTCAAGTCTGAGCGCCCTTGCGCTGGGGGTATGCAGAGAAGATAGAACCCCATAATTTTTTATCGTAATTCACATTTTTCACCTTTTCTGCATAGACATACATTTTCATACAAGCTTCTTTATTTCTTTGACCTTTTAAAATTTCCTGTTTTCAAAATAAAATTCATTTGCATCAATCATACTTTTATTCGTCTTCCAGTACCATGCCGTTCACCCATATTTACACTATACACATACTTTTTTTAACATTTTTTCGTTCTACATGCCCAAACCATCTCAGAAAGTTCTTCTTCACCTTACGTATGACATCAATCTTAATTTCCTGGGAAAAATGTCATTTAATTTTAAATTGTCTTTAATTAAAATGAGTTCAAATCCTCGCATGGTTTATACGAACTTGTTATTCAAATACTTAATTTACAAATATTTGTTTATAATAACTAGTTTATAATTAAAACTGTGACCTACTCATTAAAATATGCTGATTTATCTCTCAAACAGGTTGTAAAATAAGTATAAGCATAAATTTATGAAATGAAAAGGAAAGCTTTTAATTCAAACTACGAATAAATTTATTGATATGCTTCTGAAAATGTGTATTGGAATGGAATGGTGTGTTTGCTAATTTTAACATCCAATTATATTAGTTAGTATTAACCTAAAACCGCACTACACTACACCCTTGTTTAATCATACAATCACCGCATTTTTATTTTATTATGTTGATACAAAGTTCACCCATTTACACCATTCATAAAAATTATTAGCGCTTGTGCTTAAAATAAGTTATTCATAAAAATATCTCCTGGTGGATTCTTCCTGGCTGATTGAGGGTTGTGATCTCTTCAGTCCATCCCCGAGTTTGCCCACGGCGATTCTCAACCAGTCACTACTTTGGACCTCTCAGAGTACTGCCGTCACAGGCGACGTCGTCGTTGCTAGGCCTCGTACTCGAGGATCCCCTCGCTACTCCAACGTCAATTCAGGTGGAAAACGAAGCTGTACCTTGGAGTTTTTGTTTCTTTTTTTATTTTCTTCCCTCTTTTTTAAGTGAGTGCCTCGTTGCATACCAGCAAACTCATCGACCACAACACTGCTTAGCCTATGTTACAACTATACTCCTATTAATCACACATGAAAATATAATAATTACTCTCTTCCTTACTTTTTCAATTCATAAATCATTATTCTGGATTGATTATTCTATATTTTTGTCTTGTAATAATCCTCATAAATTTTACTTACTTTAAAAATTATATATAATATATATATATTTAATCTTAAAAAGTTTGTTTCACTTTCTGGTATCATGTTTATAAATTTTTAAATCAAATAAATAAAACACTTTTTTGTTTAAAGAATATATATAACCGCATCATGTTAATTATTTATAATACTTTTATCAATTCAGAATTAATATGATTTGATAAGCAATCCTTCAGATTGAGTTTGATTGTTAGCCATCCTGTAGATTAAATATGCCTGAGCATCTAAAAGTTATTGCGTACAAATTATTGCACGTCAGAAAACACACATTCTTGACAAACCTAACCTTAAGTTTCAAATTAAAAATAGCAGTTTTACTCTGGTTCAGCATATCGTTAGGTACATTTTTTAAATAGTAGTGTTTTTGTGTGGCTTAAAAGCAATATAAGAATTAATGATGATTAGCTTACAACTTACAGAAAAACATATGTAATATGGTCTAACAGTAAAACCAGTCCGGAAGTGAATCCATCAGGAATCGCACATGGATAACCCGCTTGCTTAACGTGGATGTTTGATCACAGGCCAAACACATTTTAATGAAAAAATATCAATCCTTGAGCATTTAAATTAAATGTTTTGGTTTATTACACTAATAGTGATTTGTTGATTTATTATCGTATCAATTCTAAAAACACTTTAAAACCAAACTATTTGAATGTATTCCGTTAAATTGTTTAAACATATTTACCATCCCACCATTTCCCTGTCGGGAGAGGTAGAGAAAACACGTTTTTTTATCTCGATACACATCTTTCGCCTCACCTAAAGCAAAACACTTTTTCATACAATATCTCCGATTTCTCTTGAATTTTTACGATTCCTTCTTTCAAATTTCGAATCATTTACTTAATACTACCACGTTTTCCTTGGTCTTCCTCTACCGTGCATTCCACTCACATTTACACGATATATTTGTTTTGTTAGTCTTTCTTCATTCCTTCGTTCTATGTGCCCAAACTATCTCAGAGAGCTCTTCTTTATCTTGCTCGACGCATCAGTCTTTAAATACACAGTTATCCCTAATCACTTCATTCTCAACACACCAGCCTTAAATTCTCATTCATTTCTGATCACATATTATTAGTCATAAAAAGGACAGAAGTAATTTTCACCAGTATAAATTGCTTTCAAAACACATATTTTTTATCCAAGAAAAATCGGTTTTCGTATTAAATACATATTGACCAAATTAACAAGTATATAGAAAACATTTTCTACAAGTCTATTAACATAATGTGATAAAAATATGTTATCTATGTGCATTAGTGTAAAGTTGTAATTCAATTAGACTGTGCAAACACGTAACATGAATATATAATATTATTATAATATCAGCGATCTAATACTTAAATAACCAGTTTGGTCGCGTCTTCTTAGGGCTTTACTTATGTTAACCCCAACAGACATAATCACTGATGAAGGCTTTGAGGTATACCATAATTAAGGCAATGCCATCCATCACTCAGCATTCCTTGAGATTGCTATAGTGGAAGATGGATGATGCACTTCACTCTGTGTTTTATGCTATTTTGTTTTTTATAGATGTAAAGAGAATGAAATTTTCTTAGTAAAACAATAAAATGGGTATAATTAAAATTTTATTAAATCTTTAAAGGGGGTGTTTTCAGAAACCCACAAAATATGATACATATTTATTATTATGAGACAGTTTAAAACAACAATCAATAAGATTTTTTATGCTTTATGCATGTTCATTTTTTCTTTCGAAAGTAACTTTGTAACTTCTCACCTAATGATTTGTTTTTATATGCTTAGCTATGGTCTATTTGGCTGGAAGATGTTTCTGTGTGGCAATAAATTTGCCATTTATATATATTGTGTATAAATAAATTAACAAACTGTATTCCTTTCAGAAAAATTGATATTATCGTTTATGTACCAAAACAATAGACCTAAAAAAAGGAAGTTGAAACGCTCTAAATGTAGACTTCCTTCCATGTATCATGTGTAACTTGACGTCAAGTAATTTCGAAACTTTTGTGTCGTTTGCATACTGAGAACCGTTGATACATCCTTTCAAAAAATATATCAATAAATTGTATGGATAATGTATTAAATCCATAAAGTTTATTATGGTCCTACATTTTAAGATATTATATTGAATTTTGGAGCCTTATAGTTAATACTATTTAATCAAACATGCTCAAAACTAATTAGATTTATGATTAATATTTAGAATGAAAGTGAGTGATTTAAGTTATTTCATGAACAATTAGTAAAATAAACAAATGCTTAACTTAGTATACAAACACACTATCCCATCTATTTTGAAAAGTGAATTCTCCTTGACATATTAATCTGTCGAAGAACTAAATCAATAAGCGACCAAAGATTTCAATGTACGATAACAGTTTGTAGGTGTGATACTTGAAATGTTGGCAATGATCAAGAACATAATTGGAAAATGGCTATAATACAACACATTACGTAAGCTGGAATAGCCAGAAGATGTCAAGTTCACAAGTAATGGGGGCAGAAAGTCAATAAATATCACTTTATCTAAATTAATTGGTTAATTAAAAACGAAATTCAACGACGAACACGAACGTGTTTATTGCAAAATTATGGAATGTCAAGGAACGTTCTTGAATTAGAGATTTTATTTTAGATGTCTTAATTACTAGATTTATTTATTTGTTAATTTGACTGTAAAGCATTTTTTTCCAATTAACCAACATTTTTTCATAATTGTTATCGATATCCATCACCGTGTGTTTAATGTAGTAAATGAAAACGATATTTGAGCAAACTAACAAATTTGAAAATAAATCTGAAGGAAAATAGGGATTATGGTGAAAAATAGAAATTATGATGAAAAATAGGGATTATGATGAAAAATCGTATGGAAGCTAAGGACAAGGAATATTTCGAGATACTCGTAAATAATGCTTCTTTTGTTTATTTTTAAATATCGATAAGGATAAAATACCCCTGATTGAGCCAAAAAGCTCTAATAAGGCATTATAAATAAAATTTAGAGAAAGAGGTGTCACTTGAAAGATGTTGAAGAATATGGCTTCAAGATCGCGTAAAAAGGTGTTGTTTCTTCGAGGAAACTCTATTGGCATAACGGGTACATTATTTTTTATTTCAGAAAGATAACGATACTTTAATTACAGAAGAAAATTAAAACAAAAGCGTCGGATGATACGAGTACAACAAAACCATCGGATATTTTTATTATCACTTTTAAGATAGTGTTTGTAGTTATTTTAAAGTGTAAACGAGAGTATTATTAATGTGAAATACGCAGGCAAATAATTTACGAAAACTATTTATTTTTTTGTCTACCGCAAGAAGAATATGGCATGAAAATAATTGTGAAAAATATCAGAAATCATTCATTCAATTTTAGGATTATTAAATTGTAACTAGGACATTGAGATCAAAGTTATTTTACGATAAAATTTATTTATCCTTTCACTTCGAGATATTAATCACTACGAGTAGTTTCGTCGCAAATTTACAAAATGATTTATTAAATTTTTTTAAAATAACATACTTGTATAAAAATAAGTTCAAGGAAACAAGCATATTTTTGTCGTATGTTTTGTTTTCTCTAAGATGTAATGTAAAAATTTTAACTTCTCCATTCAAATCAGGTTATATTTTCGTGAAAAAGTCAATAATACAGTTACATATATAAATTAATTTATGTAAATCCAACATGGGTAACTAACTCCCTCGGACGTCCAACTGAGAAAAGCCACGTATTTCTATTGTAACTGTAGGTAGATATGAAATTTAAATTGAAAACAATTGGGGTTTTTTGTGAATCTGTAACCCAAGGGTTTCCGGTTCGATTCCTATTAGTAGCCGATTTTTTTAAATAATACACGTTTGGTTTCACTCAAGGCCTCTTAAACAATTTTTTGGTTGATTGGAAGTAGTTACCACAAGCATTAAGCCCCCAGGTTTTACTGAATACAACGAAAGTGGAATACACAAGACTTATGTGCATTTTTTATTTGAATAAGACGCTAACGAAAAATATGAATTTTCTCAGATTTAGGTTCTAGGGAGTTTGCTTTGCTTTGACTCAAATATAAAATATTTTAAAATTATCTGCACCACAAAATTGAATATAATTTTTTTTATCAAATCATACATTCCGTGGTTTTTCTCTACCACACGCCTTCTACTCAAATTTGCACTGTATATTTGTTTCTCCATTTATTTGTTCTAAATGTTCAAACTATCTCGGAGTGCTTTTACACATTAACCTTAAATTTACAATCTTCCTAAATTAATTCATTCATTATTCTGTCATACATTGTCACTCATGTATTCTTCTCAGTGCACGCATTTCTACAGCATTTGATCGGCTTTTTCAGTATTTTTCCACGTCCACGTTTCACTCCCATATATCAAAGTTGATACTCTAATTTTCTCGTGGACTATCTTCTTAGCAGATTTTGATACTATGCAGTTGGAGTATATGTAATTTTACTATCGTTATATGCCTTGTAACTTCTTGTTACTCGTTGTAATAACACAAAAAATATTTCAGTTTATACTAGAAAGTTGGACTGTTGGGACACGTGACATAAACTAGATGTCTGTGTATCTACTATTAAGTTCATTGATACGTGTTAAAAATAATTGATACTAGTTAAAAATAATTGATACGTGCTAAAAATATTAAGGCGTATTTGATTCAAAAATCGTTTTTGATAAAAATGTGAAATCATGAATTAAAACAAATAATTTCCGAAGTGGGTCATTATTTTCTTTGCTCACTTTTCTCATATATTTATCAAACCAAAGTTATATCATTACGTTAGCAACAAGAGCTTAAAGTTTTGTTTTAGTAATAAATGGGTATGTATAAAACTTTGCAAAAAGTGTCTATTTGATTATCCAGTAACTTTTATTCCCCATAGAGTGTGGATAACAAACTTTTCATACTGAGCACCAAAAAAAGTTTATAATAGATCGCACAAACAAAAAATTACGATAAAATTTATGTCGAAAGTAATTGAAAAGATATTAAAAAAATTAAACATGCATTATTTCGGCATATAATATGATAGTATGTACTCTTACAACATAAACTTATTTATTTTGATTCAAGTCACGTTTTTCCTCCGTCAAAACTAAAAACATGAAATAAATTAAATTTATATTTATTAATGAAACTAAATGGACATTTTAAGCTTTGTCATGATTAAACCGGTTAATAAAAATTACCATGAAAAAAGGAATTCGCTTATTGTAGATATATTATAATATATTGCAAATAAATGGTTTGGGCATGAAGAACGAATGAATGACAAAATACTAACAATAAAAATATACACTTCATATGTGAACGGAAGGCGTGGTTGAGGAAAACAATGATAAGTATAGTCGGCCCAAGTGAATTATATTTAAAAAAAAGAGAAATATTTAAAAGTCAGAAAAATAATGGAACACTGTTTTTACCATTTATTTCCATTGAAGATGTGTTTTACTCTTAAGTGGAAAAAACAGTAATTTGTTAAATCAATTTAATGTCTTTACACCTCCACTGTGTTATCAACACCTTAACAATAAATAATTTAATATACCATACATGTACACAATCTTACGAGTTATATGAAAAGGTGTATTGATGTAGAGGAGGCTAAAGAAGCATGTCGTGTTAAGTAAGTTTGGCAGCCTGTCCTCTCTGCCTTCTCCAACAGGGAAACGGCGTAATAAACGGTGTATAGTTTAGTTAAGTGAAATCTTGGAAAATAAGTAACTTTTAAGCAGAATAGTGAAAAACGTTTTTAGTCCATTTTTTACGTGGATTTCATATATTTAAGATTTTAAAAAGGATATTCATGACGGAAGTCATAAATATTCTTACACTCTCGAAAACTCGGTTATAAGCATGTTCATGCTATTCGAGGAGGGCAGCATAACGCGCGATTCGAAACGACCTTCGTTACCGAAGTTGGCGCATTGACCGTTTATGCAAAAATATATAAAAAGTAAAATATTTATTATTCGTTAATTTTTTCTTCAATATAAACATTATGGTCCGCAAATATCTTAAAAACACAATGTTATAAAATTATTGTTACGTAAAGGCTAAAACTAAAATACAATTTATCAAAAAAAGAGAAAAGAACATTTTCTTACTTTGAAACTATTTTCCTGTTTCTCGATAAACTCAATCAACAGAACTAGTTTCAACGTTAGAGGTTATACGGAAAAGCGTGATACAGAAAGTAAAATTATGTCTGATCTAACTAAATAATAATTTACTTACATACAAATAAGAGACCGGATCATCAATCCCGATTAAACAATAAATCAATTCTTCTGTCCATACCTGAAAAAAAAATTTAATTGATTAGTTTCAGTTTGAGTACATTATACGTGCATGTAGGCTCTTTAGTAAAAATTATAATGACGGAAATATGTTTCACGATTATGCATTACGTTCAATTATACACGTAATGTAATAAAAATTAAAAAAAATATATTACTTGCAAAAAATATATACGGAAAATATGTGTTGTGTTTAAAAAATGCTGTAGATATATCTTGGGCGAAAGAAAACAACCCTGAGAAATTGATTTTGACTAGGTTAATTTATATCTAACAGTGAGAACATAAAAAAAACAATACCGTGCACGTTTGAAGAACAACCACACAAAGTAGGGAATCACTTGCGCTGGGGAAAGAAAATAGAAATATCTCAGTGATCCGACATTAACTTCAGGGAACAACTGAGAAGTAGAACGAACACGTAAGAATGAAACGAGTCAGAATAAATCAAACTTTACAGTTAAATATTAAAACGCAGATTTTTTTTATAATTTGCACACGTAAAATTATAAAAAAATATAATATTATCATTTCAAATTGAAAACAAAAAATGCTCGTGTCTTCGAAATATTTATGTCGTGCGATTAGATAAACCCTGGTTTATGTATTAACATTAAAGGCAAGTGGGTCACTCGCTTGTTGTTCCATTCACGACCCAATCACAATTCAATATGCCTAATCAATTGTTATTTTCGTGTTATCGTCCAATTTCATGACACAAATTTACTGCTAGCCAATTCGGTGGCGTTGTCGATATATACTCGTATTCATGACATGGAATCTATAAAACTAGGCAGTAAAATCTTCAAGTATGTGTTAAGAACGCGACTCTAAAAAAAAAGTATTTTCTAAATGTCAAAGGGAATAATAGAATATTGGTAGTAAACCAATTTCAAGGATGATTGTTTTTAGGACGTTTACACCTCGTAAAATCTCCAATGCGTAAACCGTTTAGGCTGATAATTACTATTATTTTCTTTCAACCACTGTTCAGAATGGTACAGCACAACGCGTCATAATTTTACATAAGAGATACCAATAATATAACAAAAAAGGTATGGTATCTAAATAAAAAACACGTAAAAATAACATTTTAATACATAGGAAGATTTTTTTTCAGTGTGAAAAAAATTTATTTGTAAAAAATTGGTTTTATCCCTTTTCTTCCTTTTGATGTTAGAAGCAGTAGTTTTTTACGTCATGTCAAAAAGTTTTCACGCCAATGTCAAATTGCTGACGAGGCCCAGTTCGATATAGTTTTATTAATATCATTTTTGCATTCGTAATACGAAATCTTGCGATAGGTTGTCACATTAACGCTTTAAATTAATATACTTGCATTTTCAACAAACGACGTTCGTGGTAAAGCTGACGAAAATCATTATTGTATCCAGCTTAATAAATGAACGAGCAATACAAGTTGAATAACAAAACAAACACTTTAATCATATTTATACGTAGAATACAACATAACTTACCACATAAGAGAACACTTTTCGTTATGCCTCAACTAAAAATACATTCCTTGGTTCACCTCTTAATTTAAATCACCATTATTAAAAAAGAAACACATTTCAGTTTGTCAAACCTAAAAAGATGACCATAAAAATAAAAGCAGCAACTTTAAAATAATCAAGTCTCCAAAACTAGTAATATAACGAAAATCAGTATAAATTTGTAATATAACGAAAATTAGTATAAATTTGTAATAAAACAAAAATCAGTTTAAACTTGTAATATAACAAAAATCAGTATAAACTTGCAATATACCTAACGAAAATCAGTATAAAAATGATTTCTAAAGCTCGTGGTTCTAAAATATCATCACAGCGCTACGAGGAAAATAGTTCACGCCCTAATATTTTCAAGCCAACAAAGGTTTTAATTTGCATAAAAGCTTGGAATTAAATATTATCAACTAAAAAGGCCGTACAGGGAATGGCAAAAGGTTTTTCAATGGCAAAAATAATAACTCTAATTCACGTTTTATCTTCACAAAAAAATTGCTGAACTTGTATCTCCATCTCTCTTACAGTGTATGCAAATTAGGTTTTTAATATAATGCCTTTGGATTTTAGAAAAATACAACTTTGTATTTTGATTCAATTGCGCATTAATTGTGAGTTAATAAGAAGAATTTTACAGTTATGCCAGAAAAAAATATTTTAATTCGTGTTATTTCTGATTCATATTACTTGATTTTTAAGCAACAAAACTCCAATAATAACACATTTATTCTAACACACACATTGTTGAACTCCATAAACATTACTTATATGCAGTAATAACAAGAATACTGATTATACAAACATAAACAATATAAAACCATTTTTCTGATGTGGTAGACATGGAGGACAGAGCGCTTACTTTTCCTATCACAAATACTTACTTCGCCTCCTCCAAATCCTTTCATATTCTCATACAATCATTTCTACTTTTTTTGCTCCTTATATATATTTTATATTGCTCTTTCGATATTTTATTCCATTGGTCCACCATACTTTTCTCGGTCAGTCTCTACAACAACTTCTTCTCATGTTTGTATTATGTATTATTTTAGTTTGTCTTTCATTATACATTCGTTCAAAATATTCAACACTCCTTAGCGTGCTCTTTTTCACCATAAAACGTTGTTTATTGTTCTACTTACAAATAAAGTGAAAAATCTTTGTAAATTTTAACTTAACTTTGATAAAAAATAAATTGTGTTCAATTTAAATAAAAAAATAAGTATAGACTAGCTAAAAAGTTAAAATCCTCGGTTTATAAAACTGTTCAAAATACTTGAAATTTCACTTTAATGTTTCAGGCAGGCTGAAGGCTGAAAGCTTCTCCTGAGAGAACAAACTGACGGCACGAAGTGAAGGCGTGGGTTTTACAAATTGTTTTTAGTTTTCTTACGGCAGTTTCTTTCTTCAATTACTCTTCTGGGGCAGTGCTAAGTGAAATTATTTGTCGGCGTGTTTCCTGATAAAGAATGCCTACTGGGATGTGCCTCATATCCCTATCAAGAGAGAAATATTTCAAATTCGGTATTAAGTTTGTATTTAAATTAGACTTAAGATTTCCATTTGAAATGTTTCCGTGTTAAATTACACAAGGCAAAGTCGAACATAAAGAAATAAGATATCGAATAACAAAAAGCTCTTTTTTTACTGAACTAGTTTACACCTCATCTTTTTTATTGAATCAGTTTATAAGTCAAAGTATGTATTAAAGATGTAGACCGAGAAAAAAATGACTGGATCAAGGTAACATATTCAGAAATAAATAAAAGTAAGAGCACGAATAACAGAAAAACTGTGCATGATGAAAAATATTAATGTTAGTTGTGGTTTAAATAGTAAATTATGGATATCTATTCAACCTGCCGACCCTGTAAGGGATACGATGTGATGATATGTATGTATGTGATGATCATATTTTGCAATGTAAATCTTCTTTAATAGATTTTTTTAAGCGTTTTGGTCATAAAATTGATGTATTCAAATGGGAATGGAGAGTTAATTACATATTTAAAAAAAATGCCTTAATTAACCCGTATATAAATAATTACGTACATTTGAATATTTAAATAAATACATAATAAAATTACCTAAACTTTTATTGTTTCATAACGAACAACTGTTTCAAAGAGCGTTATGAATAACCGAGAAATTTATACAAATAATATACATAACTAACAATGAAGGTATCAAAAAAATAGAGCAGATCAAATATCTCATAATCTCTGTGGCCTAATTGGTAAGTCTTTCCTCCAATATTCGGTAAAATTACGGTACCCAAATTTTTAATAAGGCATCCAGCATGGTTTTCACTTTAGGCTTACTTAGCACATCTCTGGTTGATTGGAAGAGATCGCCACATAGCAATTAATGGGCCATGTTAAACAGTTAAGAACAAAAATCTATTACAATACAATATGATTTTTTTATGAGTTTTTATTTCAACAAAACATTGGTATCAAAATAAATGTGAAATCCAGTAAGTACGTAAAACCATGTTAAAATATTTTGGTCAATATTACTCCTAATTAATAAAATTTTAATTTTAATGGTACTCAACAAGTAACTGGAAACCTATATTGATGCGAGAAAATCCAGTATATAACATTTAATATGACCATATCAAACTAATTAAAAATAACCAGTATATCACATAATATGACCACTAAAGGATTAATATTCATACGATAGTTTGGATAATTAAGAAGTCATAAGTATCAATTTTATAATCGTAAAGAACCATAAACGGAAATTCCTTAAATATGCTAAACTAATTGCTTACACCTTAAATATTTAAAAAGAAAAAAAAACTGTTTTTCCTAGTACGCGTCCTTTCTCTGTTCCTCCCTACGGCCTACCATACATGCGTAACTCCACTTTGAACGTCTTTTTATTTTTTAATGTTTGTAAATATGCTCATTCTAACAGTAAAACCCTTAAATGTTTTTTTTTTCAAGTTTGAATACTCGAAATTTTTATGTATGTATATTTATGGATATTTTTATGTATGTAACAGTCTTTCCATATTTTATAATAACTATAATAAATTTAATAATCTGCGAAATGTGACCAGGATAGGGAGTAGTTATGTTTATGCTTTTAAAATAATGAACCGTTAAATATCATCATCATCAAGCTATGTTCCTACAAGGATCACTAGAAAGAACAGATCTCCCCTTAATTCTATCCTGGCGCACATTCTGGAACGACAATACACCTCGTTATAAACAGTCCCCTATTACAAAGGCTTTTACACACTTACCTTTTCAGAATTTGATTAATTTAGCCATATCACTTATTTCTAGGCCTTCCCAAACTTCTTGTACTCATAACTTACATATTATTTATGTAAATCTTTCATCATTCATTTTTTCTACGTGGCGGACCATATCAATACTTATTTCCTCATTTAAAGAACTATATATTCTGCATAAAATCAAAATATTTACAAAAATTGATAGAACTATTGGTTCTAAAAACGGTTTCGGGAAAATGTGAGTATATATTATATACCCGCTCTAGATTTTTTTTAAATGTCAGTTAATATTTCAATCTAAAAACACACATGAGTGTATGCCACGGAACACGGTGTCAACTAACAAGTTTTCATGCTAATAAATACGAGGATAATTAATCTTCATTTGGTCTCGTGGGGGGAGATGATTGGAAACACGACTGAATTTTTCATTGTGTCATTGAATTTTGTTAGTATGTCGCACATATAAGCTCAAGAATTTTGTTAGCATGTCGCACATATAAGCTCAAGAATTTTGTTAGCATGTCGCACATATAAGCTCAAGAATTGTTTGTTTTTAGGGAACCAGCAGAATTGAAAAAAATAAGTTATATATCGGTATGTAATTTATGTTCATTCATTCATATGGTGCCCTTCAATAAATTCGAATTGGTGATTTGGACATATTGAACAGCGTGGTTTGGAGTTAGCATTGTTTTTGGTCCTATTACTAGACCCTATAATAATAATATGCCCGTAACTCAAAGTTCGCCATCATACGTATTGAAAATACGAAAGCACGTGCAGAGGTAACAATACTCGCACACGTCTAGCACACGTGAGTATTGTCATCAGACGAACTAAATTACATATCATTGTTTTTAATGTATTTAAAATAATTTATATGACTAATTTTTTTTTGGCTATGTTGGGGGTTAATAAATATACTAAAGTAAAAAGAAATACAGAAATAATCATCGTACAGAAACTGTGGAAGAAGAAAAACTTTGTAGGATTTGCCAAAAATAACTAAATGTAGAAATCGTATTTTAGTTTTAAACGTGTAGTCTGCAATAACGAATAATCATTTAAAAAACAGTATAAACAAAATTGCATTTCAATTCAAAATAAGTGATAAAAACATACAGTTGATTGAAATAATCGCAATTTAATCATTGTACGAGTATAAATGAAGCCCAAGGTAGTGGCAGTTGCACATCCTGGTATTTTGGCGATACATACTATAACATACAATATTTATTGTTTCTGATTTCAGAATTTCCGACAAGTATACGTTCGTAAAGGATGATTTATTCATTATTATATATTTACGACACACTTATATTGAGGCATAAAAATAAGCCACTTGATCAATACTCGCTCATCTCAAAATAAAAAGAAATATTAAATGTTCGGAGTTGAATTATAGTTCTTATTGACATAAAATAAAATGTATGAAAAAGTCTGAGAGGGATGAATTATTGATGACTAGACAACAAAGCGGATTGGTATAGCGTAGAAAAAGTTTGATACTCGTATTTATATCAAGTTTAATATCTTACAAATTTCGTTTTTTTTTACTGATCGTTTTCATTTTATAAAACATACATCGACATGGTTTACTTATTCAAATTGGAATTACATTGTTCGTAGAAATGTATCGTTAACTCGATAGTGATAGGCTTTTATTTAACATTTCATTGTGTGACAACCTGGCCGGCACATTGAAATGTAACAATCTCGTCCGACCCATCATATAAAAAAAGAAACGGATGAAACATGGAAACAAAATTGTTTAAATTTTTATTGATTTAAAAAAAATCGTGAACCACATAAATAACAGCAATAAAAGTAAAATATCATCAATCATAGGAAAAGTAAGGCATTTTGAAAAGGAAAGGGAAATATGGAATGAAACATGTAAAATTACTGATTTGAAAAAAAATAATTTTTATAACTAATTTCGAATGGGTGTTTTGAGTTAACTCGATGGTGATAGTTTTTGTTATTAATATTAAATGGACTGCCATTTTATGTTAATCAATATTTAAGAGACCTTTTTTAACGCGTATGACTTGAGGGTTCTTTCTTTAAAAAGGTAAGTATTAAATAAAAAAATATTTCCGTTAGAAAAACTCTTTATTGTGAGCTCCTAGCGACATTCACTTAACATACAACATTTGATATCGCGACTAACGACCTCAATGTATCAAAATACGCAGGATATTTGTAACTTTTATATTTATATTTTTTTTCGTATCATAAAGATGCATGAATATTCATTCATATTCCTTTCTCGTGCTGTAAAATTGGTATCAAATGAATTTTTTTTATATATGCACATAAAAAAGTGCTTTCCTTAAAAATATTAAACTATATCATGGATTATTTTTTAAACTTTAGTTTTTGGAACAAAAACATGGAAATAGATAATTTACAATTAATTTTAGTAATTGCTTTATTTTGATGTGGTATCGTCCCATTTCAAAGTTGAGATGAGCTATTATTCAGTTGTAATGTTCGCCTGTTTACTTTTGCACAAACATACGTAAAGTATGGAGGAGCTCAAACTATTTAATAGCCCATTATCTCTTATGAAATACAAATATAATATTTTCTCTAAGATGTAAGACTATGTGTACCTATAGTCATAAGCTTTAATATGTTTTAGTTATAAGATGTAAACTCAAAGACGAATAAATTATAAGTTTGTATTATTGACATAAATATTATCCTACTAAATAACTCCTCGACATTGATGACCTTGTTAAATTTGTTTTTGTTTTGTAAAAAATCGTAACATTTCTTATACTCTGCTTTTGTAAATTTAGTATTGATTAGTTTTTTCTACAGTTTTGATAAATCGTCCATTAGGATGATCCAGAGCAATACACCCTGCGGGTAACCGATGTCGACACAGGTATCTAAAAATTCAGATCTACAGTCAACCCTCCCCCTGAGACTTTGTATAAATTATTTTAATTTACTTATTTAACTTCATAAAGTGTAAAATAAATAAATGAAAATCATGCTAATGCCAAAACCATGCTAATGAAAACCACCATTTGATTAGAATATGAACCAAATTATCATATGTATCTACAGTTTCGGTTCCTGATCAGCTCAAATATAAAAACAATATAGAACAAATACAAAAAAAAATCGACAAAGGACGATTACCCAAAATACGCTCACCATGTCGAACTTCTCACGGTGTGTAACTATAGAAGCCTCGAAGCAAGAATCCATTGCAATATTCCTACTAAAGGTTTTTCAAGGTTGCTTTAACTGTCCCGTTATTCTAGAAGCACTAACCTAATAAATACAGTCGTGCAAGGAATCAGTCTCTGTTCTCCATACCAACTTACCGAACTAATATCATAGCTAAGCACTCAGTCACGCGTGGTATAGAGATATTGAACCAACTGAATGACACTTTGGCTATATTCTCGGCACCGTCTAGCAGTATGAGAAGAATCCTGGCTGATATTCTTCCTAACGAATAAGCTAACTCTAGAAGCTGACCCTCTTTGTGTAACAGGAGAAATCCGTGCAAAGAAGTTAATTTTTTATAGATATTTGTGACGTTTACAATAGTTGAAATTTGGTCGTTTTTGAAACAAAAATATATATTATAAAAAATAAAGAAGATTTCGATATTCTAGTGTAGATCGCGCTGGATGGGATTTATTTTGTCTCCCATAACAGTGTGGGTGGAGGTGGAATCGAACTGAACTATACCAGATAATCTTATTTCAAGTTTTTTTATACCAGTGATCAATAAAGGACGTAAAAATAATATTTAGAATTCTTATACATTTTTAAAACAAGGAATATACTCGTATAATAATTGTAGAGATTTTAATAAGGCTGTTTTTATTGCTTTACTAAGCCTTTATAACTGATAAAACACCGCGAATATGCTATAGAAATAAAAAAAATTAAAAAACGACGACGTCCAAGAAAAACAAGTCTTAAGCGAAAATCGTAATAAGCACGCAAATCATGAGACTACTAAAAATGTTTAAGAAAATGTACAGAAAAAACAGCAAAGTTCAGTATTGTCACAAGTCAAAAAGTGCTTTCTAAACGTCCTATAAGTTTCCGCATGTCAGCTATTACGTCAGATGCGACAACAATTTAAGATGATTGATTTACATTTGGCATGCCGCTGATCATTACACCGCCTTACGTAACGCACAGAACAATAACTGCATGACTGTTCAAACACCAACACTGGTGGATCAACAAACGAGACAAATTACTTTTTGTAGCCGCAAGTTCATGACCTCATCTGGCAATGGCATATTTCTAATTCAGCAATACGAATTCAGAATATATTACGAAAACAGCAGAAGCCAATTTATGACTATTTGATTGAACACATTTACGAATAAAACTTTGAAACTAAATATTATTGTTATCTCTAAATTTGTAGAAAGTTTTTAGCACAAATTACGCCCAGATAGCATACTAGATTTTTTTTTCACCCTATTTTTCATCAAACCGATCGAACATTTCACCACTGGGTGCTTTTAATTTCCTTTATCTGATATTTTTCAATAGATATATTTTAAAGCACGAAATATATAAATAACCATTGTTCTTCCTTCTTATGGTATTTTTCAAAATATCCAAATTGGTGACTAGGAAATATTGAAGAGCGTGCCGGGAGACAATATTTTCTTCGACCCAAGTAATGTAATCAAGCCTTTGGGTCAAGAACCACCGAAGTAGGAACAAAAGTAGCTGTTCGTCATCACAATACTAGCCTACGTTTTGGTGCGTGCGAGTATTGCAGATAAACCCTTTTATCAGAAAGGGACCCTTTTTTATATTTTATATTATAAGAGTATCATCGGGACTCGAACCCCAGACCTCCAGATGGAATTCAGATTCGTATTTACTAGGTCACGAAGGTTGTCCACATACTCGTAAACAGCTTTTAATTAATATCATAGAGTCATTCTTTAGATTACATCTTCAACACAATTATTTACATCTTTACTGATCATGTTTAACTGAAAAATAAATTATCTTACTGTCCTTAAAATTACCACATTTTTATTTTATTTCAACGACTAAATGACCTTTTTGATATAATATAATATACACTGCTGATATGCCAATGTATAATAGAATTGAACATTGACATGTGAGCAGTGTTACACAATCGGAAAAGTATTAAGTCAAACAACACAACAAGGCAAATCTATACAATTCAATCAATTCATCCTAGCAAGAACAACTTTTTCACTTCACTTCTGTAAGTAGTCAAAGTCATACGAAAATCCAAACAATGCCCGTATTGATTATCCAATCCGTGTAATTTTGTTATTGGGAACATAATAAGATAAGAAAGCAAAGGAACCTTCACGTTCTTGATATTATTGATATTATTTTGTGTGCTCTACAACCCCAAATCTCTTTCATATCTTCGCAAAAAATTCTATAACATTTATATCAAACTAACAACCATAGTAAATTGCTAATAATTAAAGGAGAGACTGGCAACTGGCGGCTCGCGAGCTCCATGTGGCCCAAAAACATATGACCGTACGAATATTACATATAGTCACATATATTTAATGATTCAAACATTTGAATAATAAATTTTATATACGTAATAAATTCATAAATATTTTTATATAGCCCATATTTCAACAAACGCATGCTAATGTTTGTTGGCATGTGTATTCTTTTCTACTTTCTAAGTTAAGGAAATACAACCATAAAAGTCATGCTGAGCGGCAAAAAAGTAAGAAATCAACAGCATTTTATTTTTACTCATTTTGTGAATAATATTTCAATTTTATATTTTTAGATTATTTCGGATTGAAATGATAAAAATGTTATGGCCATATCAAACTGTAAGTCGAATGTGGCCCATAATCTTGAAAAGATTGCTGACCCCTGAAGAAATGCCTCCGAAAATACACTATTTTATATATAGTAGTATAAGTACTCGTATACCACAAAAATCACACCGTGCAGGTGAGCACGACTCAGTTTATCGAAAAGTTTATCGAAAAGTTTATCATAGTAAGTTTTATGTCACTATATATACCACATTCAAACTAGGGCAAGTGGTTCTCTGTAACATTTTGGCACAGGTGTTAAGTAACGTAGTGCTGAGGGTGGGCGCTATTGAGTTGTGTTCTTGGAATTGTCGAAAGAAGAAATTACAAAAATAATCCTAAAATATAAATCTACTTTGAATCATTTTACTTCGAATTTTATTTTTGAGCTAATAAATTGGAATAACCCGATAGTCTTGAGATGTTTTTTTATAATATTGTTGGTAATAAGACGTTAACATTGACGAAAGTAAATAAAAAATATTGAAAGCATTTTTTAATCTTAATTCAAAAATTCTTTGATATGAAAATTTGTTGTTAAAGTGCGTCAATTTTTTTTAAAGAATCTTCCCTAAATAAATGTCGGCTAACGTAATAATATCAAAAAGTGACTGCTCTCTACTAATTTTGGAAAGATAACTATGTTCTGAAACATGTTTCAAATATATAATTCCATGTTGACCAACATATAGACTGCGAGATTGGTGTGGATTCATATTATTATTTATTATCACCCTGTAAGCTCCATCAATACAAGGATGCCATAAAATGCCTCCACCCAGAAGCTGTGGCTAACGTTGGGGGATTAATCTAACGCCCCCGAAGCCTCAAGGAAACCCTAAGAACGGCTCATTCTCAAGTATAATTTCCGAATATCTGCCGTTTATAAAATACCGAAAAATACTATCTGTTGAAGAGAGAGTTGATTTTCTTAGATTAAGACAAGTCAAAAAGGATTAACAACAAACATTAGAAAAATAAATGAAAAACACATTGATGACAAAAGAGCGCTACATGTCTCTGAATTATGATGCAGAACAGAAAAATGGCAAATATTAAATTGACAATCAAGTCTCATTAACTAAAAGCATGTAAGAAAACTGGTTAAACTTGATGGACAGCTCAGCATGCTGAGAAAAGAGTGATATATTATAAAAAGCAGACCAATGTCCAACAATGAAAATTGCTAACGATGATGAATGAACAATAGGCCAAAATGAACCGAATTATCAATAAATCTTAACATTTCATCTTTGTTTGTTGAAATAAACATGTATTAAAATAACAAGAACAACAAGTCTTAAGCTTGGAGGAAAAAAATATTATACTAGTCCTTACGATTGTAAAAAAACACTTGTAACTTACATTTTGACAATTTTGCCATGTAATTATTGAGTTTTGGATAACCCCATGGTACGTTGGAAAGGCGAGATCTTATCGGTATAACGACTATTTTTCAACCTGGTTGTTGGGTACTCGATTCGTGCTGGAAATATTTTTTTTTAGGTTTTGTAGGCAGGCTTTTAAAATTTCCCTGGTTGGTATTCTCAATTGGTACATCTGGTGAGATTGCACTCTTTACAGAAAAAGTGCAAAAAATAGTACCTGATCTGTGTATCTTATAGTCGATCGTTTTCACCAATCCACCATCAGTATACTATACAGGGAGTGGCACTAAACAGAGTTTCTGAATTCAAGGATTTGGGCGTAACCTTCGATGTCGGACTCACGTTCGTTAACCATGTCTCACGTTTGATATCGGACTGTTACAAACTACTCGGTTTTGTAATGAGAATATCAAGATAATTTAACAGCACCGATATCCTCCGAAACTTATATAATTATCTAATTAGAACCAAATTAGAATATGCATCTACGGTTTGGGCTCCTCACCAGCTCAAATATAAAAACAATAGAACAAATACAAAAAAAATTCCTCAGATATCTATGGTACAGAACAAAAGGCGATTACCCAAAATATGCTCACCATGCCAAACTTCTCACGGTGTGTAACTATAGAAGCCTTGAAACAAGAAGGCAAGAATCCATTGCGATATTCCTAATAAAGGTTTTCCAAGGTTCCTTTAACTATCCCGCGATTCTAGAAGCACTAAGTTTATATGTACCCAATAAATATATCCGTGCAAGGAATCACCCTCTGTTCTACATACCAACTTACAGGACGAATATCATGGCTAAACACTCAGTCACGCGTGGTATAGAGATATTGAACCAATTGAATGACACGGTTGATATATTCTCAGTACCGTCTAGCAGTATGATAAGAATCCTGGCTGATATTATTCCGAACGAATAAGCTAACGCTAGAAGCAAACCCTCTTTGTGTAACAGGAGAAATTCGTGCAAAGTGGATAAAAAAAAATCAAACAAACAAATCACAAAATTAAAAATATTTCACGATCGTCAAGGACTTAAAAACCATGTGTCTTATTTGTTACAACAAAAACGTTAAAAAACATGCCAGAATATTTCACGAATTTATAAAGTATTAAAAATTCAATAATATTAAATAGCCGCGTGATAACGTGTTGGACTTCATTGCATAAGATCGCCGATACGAGCCCTGCTACTTCCATCGAACGATACGGCCATTTTTCCATTTATATCCAGGGATATAAGGGAATCTTTAAATTTGATCGTTTATACTCGTATTTAAAAAAAAAACTCGCATTGCTGTTAAACTAAATTTGAGTTATCAAATAACTTCAGATTATCACGTTTTAACTTTTGCACCAATCTTGTTAGTTTTCTATTAAAAAGTTTCCTCGTTTAAATATAATTAGTCAAATCACCATAACCAACTTGAATCTGCCCTTATCAAAATCAGTTCGGATACATCTATAAAAAAGAATTACCATGCGAAAACAGAAGGTCGATCATCAATCACTTTAGATAAGGCGGACTGGCAAACAAAATGACACTGATGAGTATCGGTTGTCTATCAAAATATCTAATATTTGTGATCTTCAATAACCTATACACTGATTGTCAAGAGTTCAATGACTTCACCAAAAAAGTTCAATGAACTTTTGAATTTTTTCAAGATTTTTATTCAAGTTGAAGTTTGATGATTTCAACAAAATAACACAAAACAAACATTAAAATGTTGTTGAATGATAGTGGTTTTAAAACTTTTTGGTTATACAACGGTCTTAATGCATAAATATTTTTCGTGGCCCACTTAAAAAACTCACTAAATTATCGGATGGGTGAGCCTGATGTGGTATCAAACTCGACAGAGCTACCCTCATTTCCTGTTCCACGTTAAGTTTTGAGCGATATTCGGTTTTAGGTACAACTACCGCAAAAACCCCACCTTCCTACAGGTAAGTCGTCATGATTGAAACCAAGATATGCTGAGTTTTGGAACTTAGCAAACTTTATTCAACCTTTATATTCCTAAACTTCAACTAGTTCCATATCGTAAAATTTCGCTTTTGACGTATTGTTACAAAAACTCGATGTCACTTCCTATCATTGTGACCATGCATCAGCACATTGAGTTAAGATTGCTTAAGATTATTAAAATTTTCGAATACCTGTGAATTGCGACATCCCAGATCGCTGTTGTACAAAAATGTACAAATATCGTATTTTGAAAGACAAGAACGAGAAACATAGTTTAAGGGACACCAAAAAGCGTCCAGGTTGAGAAACATTCAAAATATCATAGGGATTTGATGATTCGTTCAAGTATTCAGGCGAACGCCATAATATTATTAAGGAATCGATGGCTGGTTGAGCAAAGGCCTTGGCTGTGAAATATTCGGAATCGAACGAATTTAGGAGTTGAAGAGTTTTTTTCAATTGAAGAAGGACTGTGACCGATTTCAACAAATCGTCGTGGAAATGGCAAACCGTATCATCTCGGTTGTAGTCGAAAGTGAGATATTTATATTTTCAAAATTCGGAAAAAACAATAACGAAAAAAAAAATATTATTTCTTATAGCAGATATTTTCAACAACCCAACATATGTTATGTTGGCCAAATGCCTCGCCTTGAGGTGAATAACAAAAAGGGGAAAATAAAATGATATATCTGCAAGTGGGGACGTTTTATTTTATCTTGAACGTCTTTTTGAGAAGTTATATTTGGTACGTTTTCTTGGTTATTGAGAGTGCCTCCTTTATGATTTTTCTTTCGTTATGCTACAACATATCCGAATTAATGGTTTGGACATTTTGAAAAGTTTGGTAGAAAGACTATTGTCTTCGGACTCAGTGATCGAGCCTTCGGGTTTAGAATCACTGGAGTAGATTCAAGGAGAGCGTTTCCCAGTTCACCGCTCTTATTTTTTTTATCGTCCTTTACTGTCCATGCAGTGACTCTGGTGATTGGTACGTTTTAAAAGACAATTGAAAAAACTCTTAGTTTCAAGTCAGTTAAGGCACGTATTTCATTTACGATTTAAAGTTGTTATTTACTGTACAAGTATATTATTCAAGAGTTTTGATCTAATTGATAATAATTTGATATATTTTTAAGACCTTATACTCCATTATTTATCCGGATGGTTGGACAAGATTGTTATCTGGCACTAAGCACGCCTATTGTTTGGCAAGTTTTGAATAAAATGAACATGATTATTTATTTTTATAAACTTCTTAGATTTATTATATAACATACTCGCATAGTGGTTTGACAGATTTTTTGTATTTCAAAAATGATAGTTTATAAAAATTAGAACATTATACGGCCAAGCATTACGATTTAATAAATTGAAGTCAATATTCATATAATTTTCGATGTTGAAGTATTTAATAAATAAATTTTAAAAAATGCTCCTAAGAAAATAAATGTATTTATTTAATGTATCAAAAGAAAATAAATGTATTTATTTCTATGTTCTCGTATATTTCTATGCTCTTGTATATTTAAATTTACACAAAATTTAAAAACCCTTTATTATTATAAAGTTACTTCAACACAGGTCACATAGATTGCGTTGTGAACGACAAAACGATAGATGCCGTATAGGTCCTTGATGATGAAAGATACCGTATGAATACGGGCACAGAAACGGGGAAAAAGTATATTAGGAATTTATTAAATTATGGATAAAATACTTTCCCACGATGTCATATTCGTATCTCGAAAAATGAATCACGGGGAAGGGAACACTTTAACTAAGACACAGAATTGCGATATCGGGAATATGATTAAACGGCTGTACGTAACGCGACTAGAAAAAAGTTTTATAAAACGATTTTAAAGTTGGGTCATTACTGTAGTCGGGTATGCGTTATTTACAGCTGTGAAGCTCCTGGCTAATGTCTTCAGATTTGTCTGAATCGGCACTTTTGTATTTGCCCTCTATTTCATGCATTATTATAATTTTTACTTTTTAATTTCTAATATATCATTTATTTATTTTATTTATCACTTCATTGTTAAAACAATCTGGTGGGCATTTTGCCAGGCGGCAATCTCTTCCACCAACTAGACAAAAGTAAATAAAGGAAGATACATGGTCGCAAAAATATTCAAATGATTAATTATTGATCTTTATTAAATTTATGAAGTTTATACTTGTAGTAAAAGTAAAAATGGAATATCATCGGTCAAAGGAAAGGAAATAAAAATCAGGAATGAAACACGTTATATTAACACGTAAAACACATCCTCAGTGAGATACAGGCAAAAACCTAGTTTACTGGGGATATGACAAATGAAAGGCAACAAACCCAGATCCATTAAAATTGTCTGTCCAAATTAAATTATCAGTTGTTTTTTTCGCAAATTATGTATATTTCTTGTCATGTGTAATAATGAATAAATAATAAATAAAATTACTGACTAGAAATTAAGAGTTTTTTCAATCGCTTCTTTAAGCATGCCAAGGAGAGAGCGAGTCTTACATTGGTTTGTAACTGGTTCCAAGTCTCATTGCATGGATAGTAAAATATGACGTTAAAAAAGATGAGCGGTGAACAGAGATTGTTTATTAGCCTTTCCAGGCTAATAAACAATCTCTGTTTGAGTGTAGCGCAAGTTCAAGATCGGAAAGACGCTGAAAATTTTCTGCGAGATAAGCGGAGGCGGCGGGACAGTTATTATACAATAGAGAGGACAGAATATCATACAATAGATATAGAAAGTGAATTTTGCGTCCATTTCTCACGTTCAAACAGTTCAACTCATTTTGGTATGAAGTGATATAATCGTACTTTTGACAGGTTAAAAATAAATCTTAGACAAACATCTTGAAGATGCTGTAATTTGTTCAGCTGGGTCTCCGTAATATCCATATAATAGACGTCCGCATAGTTGTAAATCGGAAAGAGACTAAATTGTACGAGATTTTTTTTAGTTTTAGTAGGTAGGAATTTTTGCAACATCAGAGGTAATGAAAGTTGAAAAATATCCTTCAGCTTACCTCATTTATTTGATCTCGCCATGAGAGAGTGTTATAAATTATCACTCATAAGTTTTAACGGTTTTATTTAGGGTATTGAAAAGTAAAGTCTGGAAAGTGATTTATTATTTTTAGGTCTATTTCTAACAAAAATTGGCACTAAACGTTTATAAACGATAGTTTTCGATAATTTCAGTATCAGTTATCTCTCATGCACGAGTAGAAGAATGCTGGTTATGTGCTTTCCAGAGCACACAGCATCTTCGATTGTCGTATCACGATTATGGAAATTTAGAAACCACATTTGTTACACACGATAGCTTACTGCATGTCCACCATAACTTTTTTATTTGTGTCGCATTTTTCTTTTAAAAAATAATATAAATAGGTAATAAAAAAATATCATGCACTGAAAAAACATGCAATTTTATTTCAACTTCAAAATGACGTCTAAAAAATCACTCAATTAACTTTGGTAAACAATGACTGAAAAATCATTCGTAATAATAAAAATTCAGCACATACGAAATTTTCGTCCAGATGATATCTAGCCGAAAAATATAAAACTATTTTCCAGACAACGTATTAAATCATTTATAATATTGAAATACTGATAAACAACTTCGTGAACTAAGTACAGACACTATAATATTTCATACATTTCAGCTGTTGAAACTAAAGGGCATTATATAACAATATGAAATAGAAGTTTCATTGTATTCAAACTTCTATTACAAATTGTCTTCACTGTATTCGGTGTATTTGCAGTGACGTAGCATGTTTCCTGGTTTTCTAATTTTCCTTCTTTTCAATATCACCCACCTATCTCCTAGCCGCAGGTTAAATTTAAATCGTCAAATGATTTCTGTCTTCTTTTATCTTGCAATAATTTCTTTGATTATTTTACTTGCGTTGTATAAAGCTCAAATGTATTTTTAACTGGTTTTAAGAGATAACTTTTTTGCAATAAACCCACTAAATTGTACAATGAAATGTTTAAATAAATAAATATACATATTTTAGCAAGAGGTTGTCACTCTACATTTCTTTGTATCTTTCTGTTATTTTTTTCTATTCTTTTTTTATTACTATTTCTCGCACGTACAATCATGAGTTTAAATTATAAGAACTCTTTACTCATTTATTGTATTGTAAAAAAAAAACAAAGAAAATGGTTTCCAGCCTGGTAAAATAGTTTATCTGGTACCAATACTCCCGTGGTATATGTTAGATATACGAGTGTTATGTTTTCAAGTACGGGGTAGCATTCCAAACACATGCGATGATGAACTACGAGTTTTGTGCGTACTCTAGTGGTTTTAAACTCGAAGACTCGATTAGTTGCCAAAATGATACACTCTTTAATATGTTCGAATCGTCAATTCGGATATGTTGAAGACTTACCATACGAATGAATGAATTCAATTTGTTTAATCCAGTCTCCTAAAAACCGATAAAACGTCATTCTTTCCTAGCAGACATGTTTGCTTTTGCCACTTTAATACATGTCTTCATGTATTCTCTCTTTTCATAAAGGTTTTAATTTTTTCCCTCTTGCAGAGTTTGAGTAATTTGATCATGCCACGTATTTCAAGGGTTTTCCAAACCTGTCGAACTTTCTTTACTACCTTGTATAAATTATTTTTTGTAAAATTTTAAATACATTTTCTTCAATTCAGGTTTGATGTCTACATATGTTATGTCTTACAAAATTTTAAGCCCATCAAATAGTTTCAATAAACTGATCATGGACAACAGCAAATTATGCACCGAGATCAACCAAGTTCAAGACACTCATTACTCGTAATTCCACTTGGTCAGATGTTTTAGTATGTTGCACGATGGCTACAACGGAATGTATCAAACGTTTGATGAGTGGGTGTTGCAACAAGATGCAATTCTGATGAGGCTGTTCTGCTAGAACGGCAGGAATGGAACCTTGGACCTCTGGGTCAAGGAGTGATTATATCATAGTGTATAATACATTGTTACTTATATTGTTCAATACTGCAGAAATTTCCTTGAAAAACATCATAAATTGAAAGGAAGAACATTTGGTTGTATACAAGAAGTTTTTTGATAGTCAACTCATTATTTCATTTAGATTTTTTTTCAATGCTCAAAGCGTTTGAACAAGAATGATAATTTGCAATACTACTCGTACAATACGTACTGTTTTTGACTTATGGGATGGAATCATGGGCTCAAATTCATATGCCGACCATAAAAATGTAATTTTAACTATATTTTTAATGAAGAAATTAGTATTTAGAATAAATTTCACGAGGTTGCAATACTTCACTTTAAAGTTTTGGAGCATATTAGGTTCAAATCTGATTTCAAATCACGAAATTTTAAGGCAAGAAATGAGTATTAAATTTTTAGGTTGGACAATGGATTGAGAGTATAGACAGATAATCTAAAAAAATCAGCGCCGAATTTACCGATTTGAGAAGAATTATATGCTCAAGATCTGGCGTTGCAGTAGTTACCTGGACACAGAAGCAACGTAGACATTCAATCCTTGTCCTGTCAACCCTAGATTACAAGCAACATAGAGACCAGTTGTTTTTATATTTATTTTAGTCTGATAAGCAGTGAATTCTCAAAATTGCTCCAAAAAGGAATGAAAAAAAATATGTATACAAGTATAAAGGAAATATGATACACAATATCGAAAGTTATCACGAAAACAAAGCAAATCACGTTTCAACTATCAGTAAATATCCCTACTACAGGAAAAGTTATCCAGTTTATCTTTTGGTTTTAATGCCCAATTATGGCAATATTTATTAATTCCATGGGAATTTTATTCCCATAGAGCAGTGGTGTGCAAACTATTTTCACATTCGTCCCCCTATTTGTAGAACGAGTATAATCCTTATGCAACCACCACATAAATTTAAAGCAGATGTACAATTATCTTGGTTTATTTATTCAGGTAAATTGACATATCACAGTTTTTTTATAAGGAGCGTGAAATTTGAAGCTGAATCTTAATAAACAATTATATGTTTTGCTAAACCGTTGAAATGGCTACCCTTATATTTGCTTCCACATTCAATCTGAAACGATTCTTGATTTTTATCACAGTTAGAGCTAAAACTGCAGTTTCACACAAATAAGTAGAGGCAAATGGGAGTAACGTTTTTCACGAAAATCGAAAACCTATTATTGCACGTTCAAGTTTTGAATTTGGAACGTAAGGTTTCATCCGACGATGCCTCAATAAGGTGTTAATGCTTCGTCACAATAATATCAGATATTTTTATAGTCAACCGTGAATTTAAATGTACTACGAATTCACACCCACTTTTTCCGAAAAAGTCTAAATTTATCAGATGTGTTACAATAATACTCGTAGGTTCTATTTGTTTGTTATCCAAATTATTTGTTACCAGAAAATCTGACGAATAAGAAAACATTACTATGTTACTTATTGAAACAATGGGAGAGTAGTACGTACTCTTTTGATCGTGTTTGAGTCGCGGATCGCTGCTGCAACATAATGAATTTATCGTGCGATGCGGTAGTGACCGTCGGAATTTTAATAAGAGTAATTTTTGACAAGTTAATCTCTTTTTTTTTAATCTCATACGTCTCCCCCCCCCCCTCCACGTTTATTGACCCCTACAGGGATCGCGACCCCAGGTTGAGTACCACTGCCATAGAGAAGACTCCGTTTTGTTTTGTTAGTTTGATTGGCTCGCAAAAGAAACGAACTTTCTCCATCTTGATGTATTTATTCTGGCTCCGCGTGACTGAATTTCTTATTTATGGAAATTTTGCATGAACAATCATAATTGGACTTGATGTATTATCTGTAAAATTGAACGTTAGCATCAGTTACTTGACAACGCCATGATTTAATGTTTTAATTAATTTATTTAAACACTAAAATGCATAATTTACATTTGGCCTGTTAATTTCCAAGTGTTAATAAATAATTTATTATATTGGTTATTCGGAAAGAAATCTCGTATTTATAGGTCAAATTCAAACGCAAAATTGCATAAAATACTTGTGGATATTTTTAATATTCTCAGTATCTCAGCAATCTCTCGTAACGTAGATCACAGGTTTTTCTCGATCAAAGCCATTATTTGGTAATCGGCCTTTCAGAGCGGACACCATCTACATGTGAATTAAGGAATTTTTTAAATAAAATTTGACACGCACAACCGTATATTACGTCGTCGCCATACACTACATTTTTTGGTTGTTATTTCTAATTTTTTTCCTTTGCGATAATAAAATGGTATTAAATACCAAAAAACAACTTTTTTATTCCATATTCAAAATGACTTGAACAATTTAAATCGCTTTAACAATTTAAGTAGATAGTGGTCGAATAATGTGCTAAACTAATAATCATATATATATTGTATTACACTTTAGTTGTATACAGTATAACTTGACAGGCTTATTGCCATGTGGCAATATCTCCCAAATCAACCAGAAATATGTCAAAGAGGTTTTAAGTGAAAACCAGACTGAAATCCTTTAAAAAACGAAGATCGATCCCGAAACCTCCGGGCTGGGAAACAGGCGTCTTACCAACTAGGCCACAGAGGCCATAAACTTCAGCACGTGTGGAATGAAATTACGAGTGCAAGCGAAAATGTTGTCCTAACGGCATCTATCCGAGAAACACGAAACTACTTTCTGGATAACATAATGTATTATAAGGCTGAATTAAAAACAGAATAGAAAGGTAAAATACAATAGTATGCATGTATTTAGTGTAAAATAAAATAAATACTGCGAAAAACTCTTATTTATACTTATGCATGTATTAATATTATTATTTACAAGGTGGTCAACATACTTATTCAATTTTTCTCAATCATTCTTAATTATAATGATTTATTCTTAATTATAATGATTATTTAGTATTAAGGTCAAACTATGAATGCGAGATATAGACTTGGACTGTCGATCAATTATGGTTCACATTTCCCGGTCCGCAATGTGTTGATCGCCGACATACAGTACGAGTACGTATAATATTATAGCTATACAGCACATAGACAAAACAGACCCATTGTGCTGCGGTATGCAAACTTGACCTTGGAACAGAGCTATGCTTGCAATATGAACACCCGATCATTGTTAGTCATGAATAATAGACGAGGAATTGAGTTAGTGGGTCACGTAGATGAAAAACAGCTGTTTCATGTTGTAACTGCATGCGAGGCAGACATAACGACATCAACGAATGCAAAAGGCAAATAACCTGGGGTAAGACAAACACTAAGACATGTTTGCTAACACGACCTTGATGTTAAATCAATACTCACACCTGTTTTCGTTATGATAGACGGATTTCCATTACAATAAGACTTGACATTTAAATAAAAGTTGCATTTAAAAAAAAAATTACATGCAGTAGTATAAAAAAGGCTAGATTTTAAGTGTATACAGTTTTCAGGAAAATTCAGCTTAATTTTTATAACATGTTTGGTGGATATTTTTAATGTAGATGTGTTAGAGTTTAGAAAGATCTTTCTGTAGCATTTTCTCGATTGTGGTCTCGGAGACTGGTTATTCCATTTTGACCTAATTGTTTTTTTTTTGCAACAATATATGACAGAATATGGAACGAAATGATATGATATGACTCTGATCTCTCTGTATGTATGTATGTTTTTTTTTTTATTTCAAGATTGGTATACTTGTTTGATCTTTTTTGTTGATTGTATTTGAGCATTTTTTTGGTTGTATTATACTACACATTGGTGATTTCATGCGCCGTATTTGCTTTTAATTACCTTCTGTTCAGAACGACAGGGTGTTAACCCTATATATCCGAGCAACTTGCAAAATATGCAAACAAGAATAAAAATTCCGATCACAGGAAATCATTAAAAGTCTTAAACAACAATATAGAGGGAGACTTATGGAAAATTTGTGATCGTATATGAACACTTCACACATACACTACACTACACCTAAAGTCGAATGTGTTACTATCGAAGATCTATAAATATTTCCTTGTAGTTTATTTTCCTTTGGTAAGCAGTTTTTACCAAATATGTTTTTATGAACATATGCAGATCTCCAAGTTTATGATTTTCTCGGAGTGTCGGTCCGATTGTCGGACACCTTACTCCTTCATTGGTATTGTATGAACGGACTTTGGGTAATTAAATTTGGGTTGTTTGGTGGTGGTGTTGGAAAAATTTTTGTATAGAGAGGAGGGATAGAGTTTGGTACATACATTAAGGTTATAGATACATATAGGTTACATAATAATATACTTATATTTTTATATGTCACGAGCGTTGATAAATATGAATACAAAGAAAGAAAGGATAGTGATGTATACATAGACATAGATATTTCTATAGTTATAAATATATTACGAAGACGGGGGTGAGGGATAGCGCTGTGACTTTAAAATAGTGTACATATATAATTAAGGGGGTATGATAGATACCTTATGAAGCGCGGGTATGTGCACCGGACACTATTTGGCGCCTACCGTTCCGAATAGGGGGTCGGGGGGTCGTTCGAAGCATTTGCTTGGGCCTGGGGTGGATTAGATTAGCGTTCACGTCGTAGTCCGTGAGTGAGCTGATTAGGGGGTTCGGGTGAGTCGAGAGAGAGCTGTAGAACCTCTCGGCCAGAGAGATCGCGTATTCTCGGATGGTGGGGAGATCTAGGTCTTCGTGAAGCCGTTTGTTGCTGACAAAGTAGGGCGCATCCATAATGATGCGCGTTGCCTTGTTTTGCAACACCTGGAGTTTGCGCATATGGGTTTCGGCCGCATGGCCCCAGACCGGGATGGCGTACGTCATCTGAGGACGTATGATGGCCTTGTACAAGTTTAACTTGATACGAGGGGACATCTTACTGTGTCTGCCCAAGAGTGGTGTGAGGGCTTTCAGAGTGCCGTACGCCCTCCCGGTGATGTTGGTGGTGTGCTTTTTCCAGGACAGCTTCGCGTCTAGAGTGACGCCGAGGTATTTCACCTCGTCGCACCACGGAACGCTCTGGCCGAAAAGTCTGAGTGGTCGGATGAAGTCCAGACGTCTTCTAGAAAAACGGACTGCTGCACTCTTGGAAGGGTTTATCTTGACCTTCCAGTTTCTACACCAGCGTTCCAGTCTAGGAATGAAGTTTTGAATGCGAGAGTGAGAATCGCAAGAGTGTTTCGAGGATGAAAGAAAAGCCGTATCGTCCGCGTATTGTGCGGTGATAGATCGACTGGTCTGGAGAGAGGGCATATCGCTGGTGTATATGTTGTAGAGAGTGGGGGAGAGGAGGGCTCCTTGCGGAACCCCCGCTTGTATGGGCCGGTGGGATGAATTTATACCGCTCACCTTGACGGAGAAGGTGCGGTCTCTGAGAAATGATGCTATGATCTGCACGAGGCGGAGAGAGATTCCGGCCTTGTGTAGTTTGAAGAGCAGTCCGTTGTGCCAGACCGTGTCGAAGGCTTTCGCCACGTCCAGCGAGAGGAGGGTGGTTTGATGTTTTCTGTTGTAACCAGTCACTATGTGTTCTACGACGCGAAGAAGTTGATGAGAGGTCGAGTGTCGCGGTTGAAAACCGTGTTGCGTGTCTGGAATTATGTTAAGCGAGGTTATCTCGCTTGATAGGCGATCGAGGATAAGTCGTTCGAGCACTTTACCTAGGGTAGGCAGTAAGCTGATCGGGCGGTGATTTTCGGGGAGTGTTAATTTTTTACCCGGTTTCGGAAACATTATAACGTCTGCGCATTTGAGAGCGGAAGGGAAAAATCTATGCCTGTAGCAGGCATTAAAGATTGAAGTTATGGCGCAGACGGCTTTTATCGGGAGTTTCTTCAGGGTGAAGTTGTTTATTGAATCTGGACCGGGAGCTCTCTTATTGTGGAGGTTGTGGATGATCTTGTGGATTTCTTGCGGGGTGAAGAAATCCGAAGTCGGCGGGGGTCGTGAAGCGACAATTTGTTTGACCTTTTTGTCAACCGAGGCGGAGAGCGTCGGGTTGTTGAGGTCAGAATTTGGGGTGAAAGTGATGGCGAGCGAGCCGGCAAATATTTCAGCGCGGTCACGCGCCGAGAAAACTGTTCCGTTAGGGCCCTGTAGGGGGGTGGGCCGTTGAGGGGTTGTGCGGAGAGAACGAGTCAGCCTCCACTTTTTGTGTTCCTCGACTTCTAGTGATTCGATAAATTCGCCCCAGCGATCGTTACGATGGCGCTGTAGGTCGAATTTGATCTGTTTCACCAGACGATTGTACAGTGTTTTGTACGTGGGATTGGCGGTCTTCTGCCATAGCTTTCTGATCTTGTTCTTCTCCGCGATTTTGACTTTTATATCGACGGGGAGCGGGGGATCCGGCTTTTGGGGAGGTCTCAGTTTTGAGGCTGACTCGAGGGCCGATTTGATGTTGTCGGTGAGATAACTCACCGCTGCATCAATGGCCTCGGCGTCAGGAAGAGAGGTCGGCACCCTGAGATTTGACTCGAGAGTGACCGCGAAATCATCCCAGGAGGTGATATGCCTCCTGAAAGGTAACGGATCCTGGAGAGGGTTGTTGTCGGTGAGTGTTAATAAAACCGGGTAGTGGTCGGACTGCAACTGCTCTAGAACTAGCAAGTCGCTATAAAACGGGATGTCATTTTTGATGATGATGTCTAAGACGTCTGCAGAGTCGTTTACTCTTTGGGAGGATCTTGTTGGAGTGGCGGGGGCGTCCACAAAGTAATTTTTGCGGGAGGAGATCTCGGCTAGTGCGCGGCCTTGGGTGTTTTTGACACGACTGTGCCAAAGCGGATGTTTGGCGTTGAGGTCTCCCGCTACTATAGTGGGAAGATTGTCCGCGAAGAGTGAGTCCAAATCTGACTCGAGAAGCGGTAATAACGGTCGGAGATACACGGACACGAGCTTGAGAGGACCGTGGTTGAGGGTTTGAACCACAACGCTGGTACTCTCAATGTTGTCCGTGGGGGCGGATGCGGAGAGGCAGTGATCGATGCTCGCCTTTATTATGATAGCTGTGCCGCCTCCTCTGCCTGTGAGGCGGTCATTACGGTAAACAAAATAATTTCGGAGAGAGTATCGGTGGCTGGGTTTTAAGAAGGATTCGTTAATCATCATCACATCTAGGTTGTGCTCGACGATGAAGTCCTCGATTTCTTGCTTGTTGGTTCTGCAAGTGCCGTTTGCATTCCAGTACGCGACAGTTAGATGGCAGGGTCTGCTGACTCTAGCCATTGTAGGGGACACACATTGCGAGGGAGTTGAAGACCTCGCGGGCCATGTACATGGCCTCGTCGAGGGTCTTCAAAACTGTAGAGATGTCAGCCTGCGACGGATAACGTGGGTTTGGGGGTGCTAGTTGGGAGGAGAGCTGAGGGCGGGCATTTTTTGGGATGCTCGCGTATGAAACCATGGGGGATGCGACTCTCGACACTGGCTTGGCCAGAGGGGGGGACGTCCTGGGGGCTTCTCTGGCTGGCGGGGGTGCAGAGGGGTGGGTGTGTTTTGCCGTTCTGCTCATGGGGTGAGAGGGACAGCTTCTGTAGTTGGCCGGGTGGGGACCGCCGCAATTGGCGCATTTTTCGGGGGTGTCAGCCGGCTTTTTACAGTCGGCTGTTCTGTGGTTTCGTGCGCATTTAACGCATACGGGAGGGGCGTGACAGCTTCCAGCGCTGTGGAAGAATTTTTGACAGCGATGGCACTGTCCTGTTGGGGAGGTTTTGCGCAGCTCCTCCACGGAGATCTTCATATCGAAGATGCTGTGGAGGTCGTTGTATATGCGACGTCCGTTTTGAGACTTGGTCAGTTTGACAATGACCAACGGTAGTGATTTCCTCTTCCGGTCCTTCATCCTGAAGACGTTCAGGACCGGATAGTCGAGGGATTTAAGTTCCTCTATGACTTCCTCGACTCCGAAGGAGGTGTGGACGCCGCGTAGGACCACGAGGAGGGGTCTCTCGCTGTCCAGCTGGTAGGTGTAGTAGGGGACCTGGAGCCGGCTGGTTTCTTTCGCCAGCAGACGGTACGCGTCTACAGACTTCGTCTGTATACGGAGGTCACCATTGCTCATTGCCTTCGATGTGAAGGGCATGTTGGCATTGTGGAGCATTTTCCTTAGCTCCGCGTATTTTTCCGCATCCCGCAGAATAATCGGCGGGATGCGTTCCGACTTGATCGGGAGCGGAGCTGTTTGGGAGGGAGCCGATATGGCTGGAGATGCTGAGCCCGGCGGGCTTGGAAGCCTCTGCTTTTTGGCAGAGGTCATTTTTGGTGAAGCTGAGAGCTCTTTCGGAGGGCTCTCCGGTGACCTCTTGCGACGGTTTGATACCGTCTGCCAGTCCATGTCGGAACCATCCGGCTGGACAGGTGAAAAGGGGCGAGTCGCAGGCACGACAGTGATTTTGGGAATAGGGGCGGTGGGTACACCGGCCGTATTCGGGCAGTTTTTATTGGCGGGTGGGGCCGACAGTGGTGAGGAGTTGATGGGCTTCCTCAGTGGTACCTTGGGCTGGGCGGGGGGTGACACTGTTGTTGATGGAGTGAGGCGTGGGAAGACGACTGTGTCTTCGTCTATGAATTTGGGTTCTCCTCTTTTGAGGAGAGCCGATAGAAACTTTACTGCTTTCGCAATAGATCGCTTGTTTGCGTCCTCGCGAAGCTGGCTTATAGCCTCTTTGAGAGACATGGGTGGGCTGGGGGAGACCGGAGGGTCTTTAGTTGGGGGGATCCGCGAGATTTTTCGTTGGGATCCTTTCTTTCGAATGCGCCAGTGCACAATGTCTGCGCTAGAGGGCATTGTCAATTAGTAATAAGTGAAATATATATAAGAAAATAGATAATAGTAAATATATAGTGAGGGGGGTAGGGAAGAGAAAAGTCCGTTCACTCACCCGAATGAGGAGACGTCGGTGACGTCATCGGGCGTGACACTCGAGCACCGGTGATGGCTGGAACTGCGGTGACGGGTGGCCTTCTTCTTCCCTCCTTCTTTGTGATGATGTTGATGTCCGTACGGGCTGATAGTGATGGTTGGTGGCACTCGATGGCGTAGAGGCTTGAAAAAGGAGCAAGAAAGCCCCTGTTATGGTTGCTTCAGAGATGTGGAGGAGACTGATACACACACACACGTGTTGATACTGATGATGGCAGCTACGGGTAAAAATCTCGCCAGCTAGCGTGCTGACGAGCCAAAATCCCGGCTTGCGCGACGGTGGCGGTCTCCGTTCGCTTCTAGGTGGAGAGAGCGTCGGAGAGCGGTGTTTGCAGGCGACCGTCCTAGTCGGCTGTGAGCGGCCGAATGGCATATGCAGATTCGGGGAAGTGCCTTATCTAATAACCGCAACCACTACTTTCCTATCCTTAGACTCAGATTACATATATTTATTTTCTAATACTTTTAATCTATTAATAATAGTGGGTTTGAATATCAAGTTAGAGCGCCCTTGAGGAGAGTTTGTCCAAACGGCGCTTTATAAATTATCATTTTCTTATTATTATTCAACGAAAGACAGCGTTTTTGCTGTAAAAAACCTTTTTAATTTCAAATTAATTTTATGACGTGTCAATTGGCCATTTCCGTAGAAATATTCATTAAAAACTATAGTGAATTTGTAAAAAGGTTTAACTTTTTACATTGAGAACTTTACGTGCGACACGCTACGCTTTTAATTATGTTAAAAAATATAATTTCAAAGTACTGTACACATTTTCCGTATTTAATATTTTTTATGTTTTCTTTAATTTCAATTTATTAACGCAGTCACGCTGTTTACGCCATATTTTTAATCAAACTATTAAAATTTATAATACCTACTGTCGATTAAACAAATTAAACAAATAATGTCGTTTCTTAATTGTTGTTATTCCATTGGAAAATCAACTCCAAACTCTCATATTTATTTTTGCAGCTTTAATAAGGCGACCTGTTTAACATAAAATTTGATAACATACATTAATTTTATAAAACTTTTGTATTACTATTAGAAAAGATTTTAAAACTTATGTAAAATGACTGTGTTGCTCTCGCATTTGTGATATGTCACATATTTCAACTTATTAAACGCCAAGACCTCTAACAGCATTAAAATAAAGCCCAGCCTTCAAATTTCTCAAAATGATAATATTATCAAAACAAAAAATCATCACCTCCTGTTGAGTGTTTCATAATCACAAAAATATTCTGGGAAATAAATATCGTAAAGCCGTCAGTCAACCAATGACTACTGATTTAGTGCTCTTTATGGGAGATAAAAAATAAGGAACACCAGCATTCCTCCATCTTCCTTTATACATAAAAAACCCCTCGTTAAGTTCAAGGTGAACTGCTACACAAATGTAATCAATGTTACAAGAATACTCGTGAGATATAAATACACACATAGAGGGAATACATACGCCTGTCGTCTGTGTGCCATTAAAGACATGCAAGAATATTACGATCCTAACGAGGTACAAAAAACTTGTCATTTGTAGACCATTTGTGTTGCTGGATCGCTGTTTAATATAACCATAAATAAACTTCAGGGTTACTTGTGTTGGCTTTGAAAACGCCAGTTACATCGTCGAGCTGGGCGTTAACTACATATAATAACTCATTTTTGGCAAATTTATTTTATATCAGCCGAATAAACGAAGATTTTGGAATTGAGTGGTAGTCTCTTCCTCAAGACCGTTGAAAGTGAGGGATATGTTCCAAATGGGAAAGGTGGTCCATTATATCGACTGATTAAGGGAGCTAGAGAGGAGGAGACAGTACCAGTAGTCAATCTCATACGAGGCTTCCGGATAAACCATCTTGGAGGTATGATCTCTGTGCTCAATTGTAATGATCGATAATTAGTGTGCATGGTCACAAGAAGAAATGTATGTAGCTCTTCACAACTGCCAGATAATTAGAGGGAACGTTTCATTTTTATAGTTCTTGTATATGGATGGATAGCTGTCATGATGATTCCAAGGAATGGAAATCTCTCAATTCAGTTTAGTTTTCCATTTATGAAAAATTGAGGCATAGCTACATCAGTTGAATGGTAAATATTTAACAATGCAGCCAACATTACTATTAAATCAAATGAAAAACTTAAAAGGTTTAAAATATCGTATTGAGAATATGACATTCATTCAAATATATTCTTATAACTTTCACGATGAAATTTAAGAAATATTTAAGTTACAAAAAATTTAAATAGTTGTTTTTTTGCACGATGATAATACTCGTATATTCAAATGCTTCGCAGTGATTACATCTTCCCTCTCATCCATTGAGAAAATGAGTATCAGTTTATTTCGTTTATTATTGCAACGCGAAGATGAAAAATATATTTGAGAAGATAAATGGGGAAAAAATATAATATAACTCATTGATAGGAATCATAAAAAATATCCATTTCTTGATTACTATTACATACAAAACGCAATAAAAACTATTGTTTTTATACCATACTTATCATCACGCCGTGTCACTTGCTGGGTATGCAGAGAGAAGAGATTCAATCTTTTGTATCCAAGCACACAACTTTCGCCTTGTCCACATTTATACATCTTGTCACGCACAGTCTTCTATTCTTCATACTTTATACTTAACCTTCTTTCAAAATCTGATCCATTTGATGCAGCTACGTTTTCTTCGGTCTAAATATTCCACGCAAACCTTGCACTTCTGACTTGCATACTCGCTTAGTCATTTTTTCGTAATTCATTCACTTCACATGTCCAAACCATATTAAAGCTCTTTTCTTCATCTTATTTAAAACATCAATTTTATCCATGTATTATTTCTGACGTCTTCATTTCGCCTTCTTTCATGCATTGACACTGCACACATTTCCCTTAGTACACGCATCTCCATAACATTCATCTTAGTTTTATCGCTTTGTCAAGTCCAAGTTTCACTTCCATACGTCAAGGTAGGCACCAACATACTGTTATGTATTGTGTTATTATTTTTTATTAATTTCACAAATCGTACCTTGGAAGCATAAGAGACCCTGTCAATTTCACACATTTTTAAGAAGAACCAAAAGAAAAATAAATAACTCTTTTTATATAATTTTTTATAGTGTGACATTTTATGCTTTACTTTTTTTTACATTTTCAAAAAAGTATACGAATATTTTAATACATATTGAAAATATTAAAAAAGTACATCTTAATCGCGTTTAAAAATTGGATTTCGATAAAAATGACATTGGTACCTTATCTTATTGTTGTTATGTGATGGGTGCATACAATATTTTTTTATCAATAAAATAAACTTTCCTATCAACCGGATTCATAAAAATAGTTTTAAAGTTTAGAAATGTCACGCTGCATAGGTCAACTAATCGAGATTATTGCCCTAATATTTATGTAAATACAACTTACTCGTAAAGTTAACTGAATTGTTAGAATGTCGAATTCACTTGAACTAAAATATTATTACTAACCATATTTATCGTATTCTCCTACACTCTAAATTGAAAAGATATGAGGGTATCTTTTTCGGCTAAATTTGATATACGAGTATTAGGGGTTCATAAGGCTCGAAATCCTCAGATACAGTTAAACAAGGGAGGAATAAGCTCATTATGACGTTTAACGTCTAAATTATCTCTATGATAGAGGTTATTTTATTGTAGCATTTACCTTAATAAAATGCTGACAAAAACGCAGATGTTCTATCATTACAATCAACTTCTCGAATCTGACACTATACCAGCAAATAGAAATGTGAACAAAAAAAAAATTAAAAATCGAAGTATTATACCATAAACAGGAAGAAGAGCTAAATAACCTCTTAAAATTGTACCTATTTGCTAAATTTGTAATCCTCAATTTATTTATATGGCAAACAAATAACGTCTAAAATTCGCTAAAAAGTCAAAGACATAGCAAAATATAAAGTACCTAACACTTCACAATATTATGTTGCTAGAATCTACGTAAAAAAACAGAGTTAAAGAGGGAGTTTAAAAAAAATCTAACCTGTAAATAAATACAAGAAGCAATCACGCCTACAAAAAACTTTCTTCATAACATAATCGACCCAACCTGAAAGTAATTACAGACCAAAACGTTTCAACGATTCGTCCATATGCATTTGTTGGCAGCCTTGGCGATAACGGAGCAACAGGCTGACTATTATGGAAGAACAAGTCGGCTGTCCCAGAGAGAGGATGCCTAGGAAGTGGCCCGTGGCCGTCTCTCGAGGCTTCTACTGGTAATACAACTTTTGCTTTCGAGAAATTGCTCTGTATGTGGGACGTGTTTAAAAAAGAAGTCCGCATATATTCAATCTTGTCTAGGTACATTCTTGCTAAACTGGAAGACGGCCGCTTTTTATTGAGGCGATACTCGTGGCTGGATTAATTTCCGAGAAGTTAAATGTAGGCGTAATACTTATCTAATTATCATCTAGAGTGGTTAATGTGTTTCTTTTAATACATAGTGTTTTTAAGAATATTTTTAAGATTCTAAGAAGTTATATGAATATTGATAAGAAATAAGTTTCACGGTTTCTTATTTACTAAGGATACATTTCGTCGGGATTTGTAACGTCACAAGTTAAAGTACGTTTGCTTATGAGTATTTAAAATTTGATTATTAAAATTAATTTTGCAAATTTATAACAGGCAGAAAAAAAAAACAAAAAACGTTATAACTATCACTGATAATACGAACTTTAGTGCAAGACGAGGTATCATTTCCCATTTTAATATGTTGTCCTTGGTTCTACCAAATTCTGCAAAGAGCCTATTTAGACATTTTTGAGTCCTTCAGGGCAGCTGGTAATACCTTTACAGGCAAAATCCACTTGGTGGGGCCCGATGTTTCTTTACACTTTTTTATCTTAGCCATAGCAGGTGTTTGTTCCAGAGGCTTATTTAACACCTTATTGGTTGGCTGGAAGAGATTACCACATGATGACCATTCCTCACTGTGAAAGTGTTGTGAAAAAATACAAAATAATTAAACGAAGCTTCAAGCATTTGAAATTTGCATTTATCAGACAATACTGAGAACTTCTTGGTTTTATTGTATCTCAAACATCGTGGTACTGCGTCGAGCACAACTAAAGCTCTTAAATACAATAAAATCCCTAAAGATTGTTTTTTTAGATATAAATTGAGAGGAGAAAAATACCACACCCCATAATTGGTATTAATGATCAAAATTGAGGCTCGACGCGGAATCGGTAGAAGTCGCCTGTCTTGGTTACGTAACATTTGCAAATGTTCCGGTATTCAAACAATTGAGAAGCAGCTTTGTGCCGCCAAAGACATATATTTTCTCAAAGGTGATTACCAACGTCAGGAGGACCGAACACGGCACATGAAGAAGAATTAAACAAAGTTATATGAGAATGATTTTTTTATATATAAATATTGTATACATTTTTATAGATAAACATTGTATACATTTTTATATATATAAATATTGTATACGTTTTTATACATAAACATTGTATACATTTTTGTATATACTCGTATAATAGTATTTCCATTCTTTTTGTTTTTCGGCTACCAGAATTACGCTCGTCGATTGGTTGCTTAACACGGTTCCTGCTGCTCACTTTCTAATAAGAGACCACTGCGCAGTAATCATATTTAAATTGTAAATTCGTTGATTGTTTTTATATTGATCACGCACAGCCAACATTCAATTACCTGCTGACTGAATTACCTAGAGAAATCGTATACCTAGTTGTTTCCAATTCAATTTGAAGCTTGTAACAAATCAACTCGTTTCTTCTGCCATATCCGTTTGTCACCGCTTTCAAATTTATTTATTTATTTTAGTTTTTTATCAAATTATTTTATATATTTTACAAACATATATGTCACGCCGTGTCTCTTAAGGGGTAGGTACAAAGAAACGATCTCAAAACTTGACTATCCAAGAACACAACTTTCATCTCCTCCGCACGGACATCGCGTCATGCACAATCTATTGAAACATCTCATTTTACTTTCTTTCAAAATCTGGTGCACTTGATCCGATCACGTTTTCTTCGGTCTACCTCTTCTACATACATTACATTTTTGACAAGTATTTCACTAGTAACTCGCTTAGTTATTTGTTCGTTATTCATTTTCTTCACATATCCAAACCATATTGAAGCCCCTTTCTTTACCATACTTAAAACGTTATTTTTTTCCATGCATTCATTTTATCAATACTACTTTAAGTACCCTTCAACACATTCGAACTGGTGGTTCGAACATATTACAGAGTGTGGCCGATAGACAATATCTAAGGCCCATTAATCCAGCCTTCGAGTTCAGAGATAAAGGAGTAAGCACGGAACTCGTGGTTCATCACCGCACGTGTTAGTAGTACTACACGTCTAGCACGTGAGATAATTATTGACAGACGATATATTTTACTACCCATACAGGAAAATGGATCTTGGAGAGTGAGATATAATGAGGAGTTATACAGCATATACAAAGAGCCCAACATTATAAAATACATCAAAATTTGGAGGCTACGTTGGGCGGGGTATGTAGCAAGAATGGGAGAAGAGAGAATGCCTAACAAGGTACTCTTTTCCAAGCCCCAAGGAAGACGTAGCGTAGGTAGACCAAAACTCAGGTGGATGGATTGGGTGCAGAGTAATACAAGCGTGATTGGCATCAGGGCCTGGAGGAATGCATCCCAGGATAGGAGAGAATGGCGACGACTGCTGGAGGAGGCCGGGGCCCACAATGGGCTGTAGTGCCAATGATTGATTGATTGATATATAATATTTTACTAGACTAGAACCGATTTTTTTTTCTGGGGAAATCGAACTCAAAACCCCCAGGTGGAAATCAAGCGTCTTACCATCTAGACCATGGAAGCTGTCGTTGATATCGATGATTGTGCTATATAAAAAGATATTTATCACAATTATCTGTATTGATTGACAAGAAGTAACTTTTATCAAAAAAAGGTAAACCTAGTTCCAATATAGGCCACAAACTCTATAATATTTTAAATTTCTATTTTCGTCTACTTATCCAAGAAAGTGGTTCAATTAGTAGGAATTATGCATTAAAAAAATTAAAAAGTAATCTCAATAACGACACATAATTTTTTGTACAAATATTGATGTATAATATTAGATGAATCAACCCCCTTTTGTTTTTAATAAAATATTTCTGTTATTTCATTTTGGTGTTGGAAAATTTGTCAATGTATTGGGTGTTAACATAAGTTGTGTCCGTTTTTTTTCCAATTTAAAAATGAGCACCAAAAGTAAAACAAAATGGTAAAGGTTATACGTCATTCGAAAGAAAATTTTCTGCTCTACAAGATATTGTGTTTGTTTTTACGTTACATATATTATTTTATTTGATTACAAGGTTCGACAATTGGTTTTTGTTGTTTTCACTCAAAACATGTGGAACCCAAGCGCCGAACTTTTGGACTTCTCCCATTGATTTAAGATAGCGGTATACAGTCATGTGACTAAAATTCATCTGATCAACCAATTCTACGGTGGTTTGTAGGGGCTATTCACAACTAATATGGTTTAAGGGGTCCTCATCGAAGTCCACTGGTCGTCCGGAACGCTCCATGTCTTTCAAGTCGAAATTACCGTCTTTGAAACGCAAAAATCGACGAGTTGTCTCTTCATTCATAACATCTTCACCGTACACTTCGCAAATATCGCGAGCAGCTTTGGCAGCTTTATTCCCTCGATTGAACGCGAACAGAAGGAGGTGTCGAAAATGCTCACTTTCGTCTACTTTACATTCCATTTTGAAGGCTTGTAATCAAATAAAATAATATATGTAACGTAAAAGCAAACACAATATCTTGTAGAGCAGAAAATTTTCTTTCGAATGACGTATAACCTTTACCATTTTGTTTTACTTTTGGTGCTCATTTTTAAATTTGGAAAAAAACGAACACAAGTTATGTTAACACCTAATATATAGACTACTCAAGAATACGCAGTGGAAGTATATTGTATAAATAGAAAATTATATGTCTCTGTTTTTTCAGCCTTCATAATGCGGATGCGACGAAAATGGCTGTCGTACACGAAATCACCACATAAAAAGCAATTTTATTACTTGCTTGATGAAAAAAATGTTGTAGACTCAAAGTATAGCATACACATTGAATGACGCCCACAACCGGGTCAACGGGAGGTGTAAAAAATGCGAATCGTAAAAAATTGTTTTTGTATGCGAAGCGCAACTTTGCCGCCATCACAAAACAAGGTTGTGTGCACACGAGGAAGAAAATCGTATCAACAGGTCGAGCATCAAGACTGGATTTTAATCTGTTAGTATGAATGAAAGCTACTCCTGAAACGTGATAGTTTTGTATCATAGATTGGTGAATACATTTTTTGTTTCAGACAAAGTGCTCAGACTTGATTCTTGCACGGTAAGATATAAACAGGAGGCATTCGCCCAAGGATGCCGATGATGTCACCGGTTTCGCTAGGTGCTAAAATTGTCTTAACGCTAGCCATTCCCAATAGAGTTTCCACTTTGCAGAAAGTAGCAATTTATTTATTTTGTAATAAACATGATTAAAATAAATAATGCAATACTTTTTACAGTATACTATGATCATTATTTTTTCCTATGGAGTATAGGATTGTGATTAGTATTTCTTATACATATCTTCAAGTAAATTTATTGTTAAAAGGTTCAACGACATCAAATTCAGGGCGTCAAAAATTACCGACACAAAAGCGGAATTCATCAGGGATTATAATGTAAGAAACTCAGTGTTGAAAATCTCTTTATAGTATTTCAGATATGTGTCTGAAAGATGTTGCTTCGAAGAGGATGTGATCTTTGAGGTCGATCTAATCCATCTTCATCTGATAAATTTGATTGTTCCGAATTGGTCCGATAGGGTGAGGTTCTGACAAGAATTTGTCGTTGCTGGACCCATATAATAGAACGGTCTAAGTGTTAGAGATATGGGTAGCGTATGCAGATTTAGGACTTGAATACAACCCTTTTTAGGAGATTTTATCAAAATTTATGAGTGGGTTAGAACCCCACTCATAAATTTGCACGTTTGCATGTTATACATAACACTTCACCTAAAGCCGAATATGTTACTATCACATATCGGAAGATCTTAAAAGGTTTACTTGTAGTTTATCTTCCCTTGGTAAGTCTTTTGCGGTTATCTTATATATGTTTTTCTTAACATATCCAGATGCGGGAAAGTACTTAATCTAATAAATGCAGCCGCCATATTCATATCGTTACATTTTACTGGTTTTATTACCTGTAATTTAAAAAAAATCTTTCAATAAGAATGAATTGGATTCCTGATTTAGAGCGCCCTTGAGAAAAGCCTGCTCTCTAAATGACGCTATATCATTTATTCTTTTATTATTTTTAATAGCGTTTATAATAAGACTTGAAGTATAAATATTTTGTAAATACCTGTCAATCAAGATTTTGTTAAATGCGGCAATAGTAATTGCAGAGTACTAAAACGAAATCGTTGATAATGAAATACCGAGTTGAGAATTATTCCCGACCAATCTTCGATCAGTTCAATATTTGTGATCATAACATTACAAACAACATCGGTCAACTCAAATTTATAACATTACAAACAACATCGGTAAACTCAAATTTATAACATTACAAACAACATCGGTCAACTCAAATTTATAACATTACAAACAACATCGGTCAACTCAAATTTATAACATTACAAACAACATCGGTCAACTCAAATTTATAACATTACAAACAACATCGGTCAACTCAAATTTATAACATTACAAACAACATCGGTCAACTCAAATTTATAACATTACAAACAACATCGGTCAACTCAAATTTATAACATTACAAACAACATCGGTCAACTCAAATTTATAACATTACAAACAACATCGGTCAACTCAAATTTATTACTATTTTATCGGTAAATTATTGATATTCAAAATAACAATGATAAAAATAAAATAACGAATAGAATATTCTTAGGTTGTCCAGCATGTGCCATATGAATGAACATTCTTAGGTTGTCCAGCATGTGCCATATGAATGAACATTCTTAGGTTGTCCAGCATGTGCCATATGAATGAAAACATATTACATTCGAAGTACACAGCAAAATAAAATTCATACATACGAGTACGTACTCCTATATATCATCATGACGTCATCTTGTTGGGGTAGAGCGCCAGACTTTCCCATATTGACACACATTTTTCGTCTCTTCTACATCCATACACCCTCTCATAAAGTTCCTACGATTGTTATGACTTTTTTTCACTTCCTTCTTTCAAAATATCATTGACTTGATCCAACCATACTTTCTTCAGTATCCTATGATACGAATTTCACCCCCTTTTGTACTCGGCATTTGCTTGTTAGTTTTTCTTCATTCATTCGTTCTACATGCTCAAACAATATCGGAGTGCTCTTCTTCACTCTAAGATTGTTCGAAGAAAATATAGTCGATCTATTTTTTGTAATCACCACCATTTTGGTTATTCTTCTTCATCTTTCGTACGATACCATTCAATACATCAGAATTGGTGTTTTGGACATATTAATCACGGAACTCGCGGTTCATGAAGAAGTTACTCGCACACGTACTCGGCACAGGTGAGTTTTATTTCCAGACGAAATATTTTATCTGACTGAAACCCTATTTTTTTTTATATTATCCGTAATTGAACCCAAAACCCTCGAGTGGAAATCTAGCATTTGACCTACTAGGTAACGGATGTTGTCATTAAGTGTAATAATAGAACTTCAGGATCTCTAAAGGAGGTTAAAAAAGATCACACGCTATAGTTTTATCTTCAACCTCTCTTCCCCTTATCTTTCAGTACTACTCCACGTGAGTCGGTCCAGAGCCCTCTCGTGTACGATTTCTCTGTTCAGCTTAATATGTTACTGTCTCCGGACTGTCCTTTTATCTGTCAATTCCACGCCTTCCTTGGCCTTCACATTGGATGTCTTTCTCTGGGCGTCGCCTTGAACACTAGTCTCAGGAAACAGTACAAATCATAGATAACCCAATCAAGTGAATTCCGATTTTTTAATTCCATAAATTAAAAGCCAAAGTCAGAATACTTTGAAGGTACGAGTAGATAACTAACTCCTAATTGTCTGTTTATTAAAACTTCATTTTATTTTGACCATAAAGATGTTGTAACTTAAATTAGAACATACGTGTGAATCGATTCGAAATATATGCATACATATCATCACGCCATATCCATTGCGTGGCAGGTGGAGAGGACATATCTATATTATTTTTTTTATCAAAACAAACAACTTTAGCTTCCTCTAAATTCATACATCTCGTCATGCACAATCTTATTTTATTAGTGTTTTTCACTTGACCTTCTATCGAAATCCAGTCAACTTGATCAAGCCACGTTTTCCTCGGTCTTTCCCTTCCACGTATACTTTGAACTTATAGGTTGTATATTCGTTTAGTCATGTTTTAGTAAAACATTCACTTTACATGTCCAAATCCTCTTAAAGCTCTTTCATCTTACATCATCTATTTTATCCATGTGTTAATATTGTGTTCGAAATGAAATTAAAAAAATTTAGAAGTTGGAAATGGATTCTTAAAAACAAAATCGTTAAAATGAGTGATGTACTAGGTACTAAAACAAAAAAAATCTGCACATCCGAGTACCCGGTTACCCGGTAGGCTGGTCGAAAAATGCAGGTATTTATCCAAAACTATCAAAATTTGCTAGACAATACTTATCACCAATTCCTAGCAGCATACCCAACGAAAGAATGTTCAGCGAGGCGTGTATGTGAAGAGAGAGAAGGAATACACTACTCCCGCGAAACGCAGAATGCAGAGAAATGATTATTTCTGCATTATAATCTACTATTATTAAGATTTAATTTTTAAATTAATTTATTTGAACTGCATTATTTTTCTCAAAAATAAAATAAAAGTTAAAATATTTTTTTTGTAATTTATTTTCATTCACTTATCTTCTTTTTAGTTTTCACGGGACCCAATACCCGGCACCGGACACCAGCAATATTGATCGGATCTGGGTAATTTGCGGACACTGGAAATATTGCGGGATACCGAGTAATATCCGAGTACCCAGTACACCGTTCATTAAAATGTATATAATTTAATGAAATCGTGAGAAAAACAACCACATATATTTTTTCTTATTAAATGTAACACTGCCCTAGTACCAGTGGATTTCCAAGTCATGGAGGCATTGAAAATAAAACCATAGAAGTTGTTCTAAAATAATGCTAAAATTTTAAACATGAACAAAAACTAAACTGGTTTCAAGAACTTATAACTATGAAAATCCCGCGGTCAAGAATCCTTGGCATAAATTAAAAGATACACCACGTCGATGGTTAAGTATAAAAAAAGAGTATTTTTTTCAATTTTTGTTACTGGGTGAATAAAATAAAATCTATTCGATTGATTTGATGTATTTTTTAATTTGAAAATATCTTGCTTCTAGTATTTTGAAAACAGTATTTATCCATTTATACGTACATAATATATAACCACGATAGGCAGAGATATCATATCTTCATTTTTTTCTATCTCGACACCTATATTTGGTTTCCTCTACATTCATACATCATATAATTTATTTATTTTTCATGATTTTGATTCGACATTTTAAAATTTGTTCCATTTACAAAATACTGCTACGTTTTTTAGATCTTACTTTTCCATCGTCTACTTCTGATTTGTGTTAAAATTCTTTCTAAAAATTTGATCTTTAAAAAAATAAAGTGACTTCACAAAAAAGGATACAATAATTGTTTTTTAATAATAACGGTACAAAACATATTCAGTAAATTCACTAAAGAAGAAAGATTGAAATTCCTGAATAGAACAAAGTAACAGGGTTGGAGGCCAAAAAAAATTCCATTAAATTCGCAGGAGTATAACGTTTCATAACACCTGAAAGTGATAAATGCTAATAGAAACATATCTGAAATTAACTTACGTTTGTTAACTTTGAACTGATGTGTGAACTTTAATATTATCGTTGACCTAAAAACCGAGTTAGTTCCTCATAGGATTGTATAGTATATTTTTTTCCTCGCATAAATCTTACTGCCTGATTCCACAGTCCAACTACTTGAAACACATAGAAAGAAATAATTAAATGTTATTTATATTGTATATCATCGGGGTTTTGGCACAAATTGACAAATGGGAAATTTTTAAACAAGATTTTTTTTGTGATTATAGTCAAATAACTAATATCCGTGTCTTGTAAAAAAATGGAATTGATATTTCAACTGGAAATACTTGAACACAGTTAAAATATATGTTAGTTGCACAAATGCACATACTCGTATTATATACTGGAAGGAGTTTGTCAATTTGTTAATTGAAATATCTCAGAAACAGTTAAATTTTAATTGAAATATGTATCTGAGAAACAGTTGAAACAATAATAGAATTCCGACGATATATAAGTTGTATGAAGGTTTTGAAAATTATGAAAAAAAGATCTGTCTATTGTATTATATTACACTTAAGTTTTATATAGTACAAACTAGCGGATTTATTGTCATGTGACAATATCTTTCAACCAAAAATAAAGGTGTTAATGAAGCCTTAACTGAAAATCAGATTGAAACCCTTTATTAAAAAAATGCAAACCAACGGGAATAGAACCTACAACCTTCGAATCGGAAGACAGGTGTCTTATAAACTAGGCCATGGTTACTAAGCACTTGTTTCTATTCTCAATAATTTTAGTCAATGGCGTAAGTAAATTCGATGGACATAGTCAACAGAAATGTACTAATCAATGTTAAGGGAGGGATAGGGGGTCCACTTTTTATGAAATTTATTATAAACGTAAACACAGCCATACTTGGTATGATTGTTTAACGCGAAATTAGTAATATTGACACACGGTTAAAAGCCATATTCTCCGAATAAAGGTGTCGCAGAATATTGTTTTCGACTCACGCAACATCAGAGAGATTTCGGTCTCTCCTGGGTACCATATGATAAAGTAACATTTCTATTAGCTATGCATCGTACGTAGTGTTGAAATAGCTCATTACAGCGCCACCCTTTCATTATCTAGACTCTTATTAAAATTTCATTATCTATCTCTTTTACCAGACTTTTTTTAAACTTTTTATATACTTCCTAAAAAAGCCAAGGTCAAGGTGACACAAGCCCAAAAAAATATAATGGCAATTTTTTTTTTGAATTGCCGATTGTAAAAACATACTACTAATTTATTTCAAACAGACCATGTACCATGATCCTCTGTCGAAAAGAGACTCGATGAAATGACTCAATCCGGGATAACCACGGCCCAAAAAAGCATAAATAACAGAAACTTTAAAAAAAACTCATAGCAGCATTTCTTTGGATTTGACTTCAAAGAGAGAAATACTACGGTTACTGGCGAGTATTACGCGTCAATAATGTACAAATTAAGGGATGTCATAAAAACAAAACACTGAGGAAATCTGTCACGAAGTGTGAGATTATTGCACGATAATACACCAGTGCACACTTATGTTGCTGCAAAGGCTGTCGTTTAACACTGTGGTTTCCAAGAATTGAATCCAACTTCTAGTCTTGACTTAGCCCTTAGAGTTAATGTTTATTTTCAAAACAATTTGCGCAGAAAAAAAAATTAAAAGTGAAGAAGACCTATTCGCAATGTTACACCATTTTGAGAAAAAAACTTGAGATTTTTTTTTCAAAGTATCGAAATATTAGTACATCGTTCTAAAAAATGTATTAAACTACAAGGTGACATATCTAAAAATGTATTAAACTACAAGGTGACATATCTAAAAAATCACTCTCACATTTTTTATGCCCTTGGGCTGGAAACTTGGACCCTATCATGTTTACAAAACAATACTATTGTATTATATTAAACAAACTAGGTCGGACTCACTCTTAGATATACAATTTTCAGAAAACTAACATTTTGTTTGTTAAATTATATACAATGTAATCGTAGACAATACAGTTAAACTTTATCCTTTCCGTCTTACCTAAATAACGAACTTGAACGTAAAATAGACATGTTTTCCAAGGACTTAAATATATCATTAACTTAGAAGGACAAACAATAACCGTTTAAAACTAGCGATTAAGTAACGCAAACATAAGCCGTTTAAGATTCAAACAATACTATTTGAAAGCGTTTATATTATCAAGTCCCACCATATGATATTTAATTATTTATTTCATAATCGACCTCATCTACTTTCGGTTTCAAGGAAACCTAAGGCTTCGTTATTGAATGATACATTTTTTAAAGTTTTCAAGGGATCATAGGAAACTTTTTACATACGTTTTTAATTTGTTCTCCTCAACCCCTGTGATAGTGCAGAATAATTTTATCATGTCATAGTTTTCAATGCAGCTATAAGGTTATGGTGGCCCAAAATACTGTCGTATTACTCCACCGAAAATCTAAATTTCATTGTTGTTTTACCTTTGATAAATTTTCAGCTATTTTATTACAAGATATATTTTCTTAAACACGTACTGATGAAGTACAGAATTTAATGGCCGTAGCGGCCCCACCTTGGTATTCAACAATCATTCAACAACTGTGGAATCGATTCTTAAGTTAGAGCGCCCTTAAAGATAACACTATCTTTATAATCAATATTTTATTAATTAGAAAAATTAAACGCTTTGATAACATAAAAAAGATCCTTTTTATAGTGATTATATATTCAATGAATATAAAAAATCACGAAATATAACACCATATTTAACTCAGGACAGCACTATATTCTGATATAACATGTGTACCAATTAAAATTAAATATGTGTTCGAGTATCACAATTTTTTTTATATATTCTCACAATTTTCACAAGAAACATGTACTTTTTAGAAGATTCTTAGAACCTTTTCCGCTCACCGAAATATTTCTGAGAATGTGAACAGGGGAGACATCGCAGAGATGTTTTTTCTCAGAATGTTTTGAGAAAGTAGAACGCTTTGACAACACTTTATATCGTATAGCTAGCTGCTCATTTGTGTAGCAGAATTTCTAACATTTATGTGAAAATATATTAATAATTCGTAAAAATTATTTACCTTTCGCCATAAGCAGAATTTTTAATATAATAGAAATGTGTGGAAATATTTTCTATTTATTAGTTTATCTTTTATACACTATCTTCACTTTGTGGTGTCATTACTTTTATATTATATTTTCGACTTTCGTGGCCTAATTGATAAGACGCCGGTTTACAACCACCGGGAGTTTTGGGTTCAATTCCCGATAATACTTATTTTTTTCTAAAAAAAGTGTACCCATCTGATTAAAAGAGTTCGCCTAGTAACTATACTCGCATGTGCAAGACGTGTGCGAGTGTTGATGCCTGTTCAAGTGTGGTAGTATTTCCAACATATGCGAAGGTAAACCATAAGTTTCTTACCACATCTAGTGTTTCCTATTTCAAAGGTTCGATTACTAGGATCGAATACAATATTGCCTCTCGGCCAAACTCTTCAATATGCACATTGAAGAGTGCTATATGGTTGTATAAAAACAAAATTTAAAGTCAGTTAGGGCAAGTGGCATAAATTAATGAACAGATAATAAGAAAACAAACATACAGTGCTAATTTGAGTGGAAGGTACGGTAGACGATGACCAAAAAGAGTATGGTTTGATCAAGTGAATAATATTTTGAAAGAAAGAAATGGTAGAAGTAAGAGAAATCGTAGGAGCTGTATGAGAAAGTTATGGATATGAAAGAGGTGAACATGTGTGTCGATATCGGACAGTCATGGGCTCCATGTTCTCTACCTTAATATAAATAAAATACACATAAATGCATACACAAATACTATTTTTTAAAACACATTTTAATAAGTTTTTAATTTTTTTTGAGACGAAATCAAATCTTGATTAACTATAAAAAAATATGAATACACAATTAGTACAAAGTCACCAGCGGAATTTCGTTTTGTATCTAGACATACAAATATGACAGACATTAAAACCCACAAATTTTCTAGACATACAAATATGACAGACTATATCCCACAAATTTTCTAGACATACAAATATGACAGATAATAACCCACACATTTTCTAGACATACAAATATGACAGACTATAACCAACAAATTTTCTAGACACACAAATATGACAAACTATAACCACATAATTACTAAACATACCCACCTTATTTATATTGATTTGTGTTCGTTTTTCCAGGACATAGGCCGTAAAATTGTCTTCTAGGCCGCTGACCACAGACTTGGCTATATTATCGAATCAACGATAGACGATGTATTCGGCGGCGTGTTGCGACCTCGACACAAGTTATTATTAGCCACTAAATATATAAATACATATAAAATCAACCCAAAGTGGCGGAACAACAATCAACGGTGCGTCACCACGCTAGATCAATGAACTAGAAACTGTAGATCAGGGATCGGCAATCGGCTGATCGCGATCAATCTGTCTTCGATAGATTTTTTAATCAGTCGGGAGTAATATAGCTATAATTAATGCGATAGAAATGCGCGCTTTGCTTAGAATATTTAGTATTTCAATTATTAAAAGAGAGTTAACATTTATCAGATAAAGGATACCTGTTTGTCAGTAGAGATACACGTTATAAGTAGGTTTGGTTACATTACAACAATGAGTCACGAACGACTTACGAAATAAAATATTTAAGTATTTTTTTTATTTATTTATTTAACACTTTTATTGCAATACAATCTGGCGGGCGTATTGCCAGGTGGAAATCTCTTCCAACCAACCAGACAAAAGTAAATGAAGCAAGTTACGTGGTCGTATAAATCATTCAAATGACTATCCATCCCCAAGTATATGTCTGAAATTAATGGAGAGCGACGAAGAGATAGGCGAAGAAACAGTGGAAGGAGATAATTGGGGAAATTTTATTGGAGGGAAAGGAAATATGTACGAAAATAAGACAGCATGTATAACGAGATGTATGAATGTGGACGAGATAAGGGCTGTGTGCGTGGATAGAAAAGTGTTGAACTACATATACGAGTATACCCTATCTGCATATCCCAAAAGTGTAGTCGCGTGATGGTAAGTATGTAGGTGTGAGTGTCTTGCGAAATCTAAGGAAATAACCGTTATGGTAATAAATAACTAATTAATAATAAGATTGCCGCACAGTAACGCGCTGGAACTCCATGCTGAAGGTCGCTGGTTAGAACTCCACGCTTTGTTACTCACCTCAAATGATACGAGCACATGCATTTTTTCCGTCTAGTGATCGGGGGTATACCTACGACTTCGGTTATATCGATTATTTTTATTAAAAACCTGAAAACATTTTACTTTATGATTTATTTTTCAAAATTTAGAAAACTTTCTTTTTGTCATCCAAATATTAAAACTTACAATTTTTTTAGTTTGGAGTAAAAAGCGTCTTACTAAGTTTGTATTATAATTGATATTTATGTTTTAGACTTAAAGCATTATTTTAGTTAAATGTAATTCTTAAATAAACTTCAGATCTATAAGTTTAGTTATTTCTTATAACAAAAAGCAACGCAAAAATCAATTTGACATATTTTAAAGTTAGGTGATGAAAAACAAATGTTTTATCTCATACTTATATGGAAAGCTAATTTAATAAAACACGTGGATTTGACAGCACAAGTGGTGTCCTGGAACAAAGCATTTTATAATACAAAACAGTGAGATAGGTCTTCATAAACTGTTATGTCTTCAAAGTTTGCACACCTCTGCTGTAGATTATATCATTGGCTCTGCGAGGAATCTATTGCGCAATATGTCAACGTTGTTGTGCTCGGAGAGGATGGCCGGTATCAAACGTTATTAGGAGAAAAATTTACTCGGCTAATCTCCCGCGAGACATACTCGTATAGTGCAAAGATAGGATGCAGTGATTTGAGAGTTTAACCTTGAGTGATAAATTGTATTTGGACGCACACTTAATTATTCATTAAGTGTACGGTAGCTAAAAATAATACATGTTACTAATGTATACGGATTGATGTATGCTGATGACATGGTGGTGTTGGCAGAGAGTGAAGATGTCGAAAGTAGAGCATGTATTAGAGTGAACGAAGCTTTGACTGAGTGACTTAATATTTCAAAAGGAGTAAAGTAAGAATGTGTTAGTTATATCACCCTGCTTATTTCAGAATTCATATCTGAGCTATCTAAGATCGCAACACGTCTTGAGGAACTGCAAGACCAAATACTGGAACAGGCAGAGGCAAGCAGAATAGCCGGATTTAAAATGAATATCGAAAAGACAAAATACGTGTCGAACTGTTTTGCGAACGCAGCTAGAACAAGTCGAACAAGATAGTACCATAAAGTAAAGAGTAAAAAATACGTGGATGAAAGGCTAGCTAGCATATTGATTGAGGTCCTTAGGAGAATATTTCAAATTTCGAGGAATGTCATCAAAAACAGGTCACCTGAAGCGTGATATTTTTTTATGGATAAAAAGTCGAAATCTCGCTTACTAAGTACTTACTTAGAAAATATCACATTGTAAACAAAAGCTTCTGGGAGAATAACCTTAATAAATTCTACAAGCTTTTTGCCTCTTTCATTAGGAACAATTGTAACTCGGGCACTTCTTCTAGGTCATTACTAAGCCTCTTTTGATCTCAATCTTAATCACGAGATTAAACGAATTTCTTCCGAAGAATTTTAATCCAAAGAAGGGTCCACGGCATTTGAAAGTTATATTTACTGTCATGTCAAAGGAAAGAGTATTATTATTCAAAATAGTTCTTCTCAAACATTTAATGGCATGGTCTCGCTTTTTCATCCTTTCAGGACACGTTGGATGCTTTTGATTAATACTGTCACTTCGAATCTTGCCGCTTTGAAATTTAAATACTCATACCAAAAAGTATAAAAATCTTCTAAGATTTTATTCCACAACAGTATTTTATGTATGATAGAATACGTAATAAAATTAGGAGGGATGAATGTGAACTCAATGCTGATGTGTTGAGTAAGATGAATAAGAGCACTCTGAGATGGTTTGGGTACGTCGAACGAATGAATAAAGAAATACTAACAAAACAAGTATACAGTGCAAATGTGTGTAAATGGCAAGGTAACGGACGACCAAAGAAGGTATGGTTGAATCGAGTGTGGAATATTTTAAAATAATTGTAAAAAATCAGAGAAATAGTAGGAGCTGTATGAGAAGGTGTATGCATGTAGAAGAGGTGAAATATGTGTGTCGCGACAAAACGACAGTCTGATGGTATAAATGTATGTAACAGTATTTTATTAGCAACTTTAATGTAACATATGGTAGTAAAAAGGACTGAAAGAAGCTGCATAAATGTATTGACAGAAATCTAACCCGACACCTCGGGCAGAAATCAAGTGTTCTATTTACTAGGTAACTGAGGACGGACTAGAAAACATTAAGAACCTCTAAATCCTCCTCAAGCACTGATAATGATGCAGTCGTTATGCGCCTAAAGCACTTTGTACATCGGTTTAATTTATCACTTTATTCTGTGCATAATTTTCCAATAAAAAGTATGTAAATTAAGACATGATTCGAAAACTTTCTCCCTTAACAAGGAAGTAAAATGTAATATTAGCGATAAGGCAAATACATCAAGAATTTTATGGAGATTTTTAACGTTTTATTTTGGTAACAGGACTGATATATGGGAACATTTTTATTTTTATTTAAAAAAACATTATAAAAGAAGTTTATACCGATAAAATAAAATATACAATTTAAAAGAATATGCATTATTCAATAACTAATCATAAAGCAATATAGACTTAAACAAAAATACTGTTCGAAAGTAATTTAAGAAAAAAAATATTCACAACTTATTGAATTACTAGATATTGTGGAAATATTAAAGATTTTTTCACATATTGGAAAATAACTTAGTTATTCCACTAATCCCCGCCTATTAAAGAAATTTGCTGTCAAATATTCTAAAACATGGAGTTCCGCAAAACTTAGAGAAATAAATTTATTTCACAGTTTATTGACAATACTTATTAAGAAAAATAACAATTTTAATATTTACACGTACATATCATCACGTTGTTTCCCTGTTGGTGTAGGCCTAAATGTGATAACGCGTGTCTTTCCTAACACGACACACATCTTTAACCTATTCTACATCCATACACTTTCTCATACACCTTCTACGATTTTTCTGAATAATTAGTTTCCAAATTAAGACCCGATTGAGAAAATGCCAGAGAAAGACCCTCCTGAACTCCACAACGTGTACATTAAAAATATCCGCTGAATCTGACATGAAGTTAAAATCCAATTATTGCATGTTATATCGGTTTGAGGTAAATTACAAATATTAAGAAAAATATGATTTTTTTCAATATGCTAGTCAACAATATTTTATTACCACCTTTAATGTATTGCAGTGAAACGAGGAAGTGGAAAAATGCTTAAAGGAGCCAAAAAAAAATATTTAGAAATGCATACATTGAGAATAAACACGGGATGGTGATGGTATGTCAGAATTTGGAATTAATTGGTTAGGGATGAATGTAAACTTCAAGTTGATGAATTAATTAAGAAAAAAAAGAGAACTCTGAATGTGTTTGGGTATGCAGAGAATGAAGACAGACTAACACAACAAACGTACCGTGCAAATGTGAATAGAAAGCGTAGAAGAGGAAGACCAAGGAATGTATGGTTGATATAAGTGAATGATGTTTTAAAAGATTGAAATATAAAAGTCAGAGAAATCGTGGAATTTGTATGAAAAGGTATATGGAAGGCGATAGGAAAGCCCGGCGCTCTCTCCATTCTGCCTTACCTCTCATTGACACCGCGTGATGGTATGTATGTATGTTTAAGTATGGTGCCACAAAGTGATTATTTAAATTTTAGTGATATATCTATATTGCTTTTCCTTTTCTTGAAGAAACATTTAGGCTCAGAACATAGTTTGAGAAATAAGTAATGTAATCGTGAAAGTTTTAAGAACTGAGATAAACACTGTTTATTGACTGTCACTCAGAGCCGGGAAGCAATGAGCTTACGGATGAGAGGGTAAAGGCGGATTCAGCGAGAGGAACTTAATTATTAACTTGTTTCTAAACAACTTTTAAAGCGAAACACTTCCAACGCACAATATTTTGAATGTCAAATTACTTTCGAGATTCTTCTCATTTACTTGTTAGAACCTAATTCACAGGCATTTTGACTATAAGATACGTCAATAGAAAGTACAGATGAATAAGCTTGGAATATTCTAGAAACACAATTTCGTGTAAAACTTTTAGAGAACTCAAGAGATAAATATAATATTCGATATCGATTGTCAATAGTAGATTATAACTAATGATTATTCAGTGGAAACCTTGTTACAATACTCACATGCGCTACACATGCGCTACACGTGTGCGATTATTGTTGCTCTTCAGATGCGGTGTAGTATTGCCAACATGTGCCATGACGATGTACGCGTATCGTGCTTACTCCGGTGGTTTTAAACCCAAAGCCTCGGTATAGTTAAGTGTTCTATCGACGCTTTTCAATATTTCCGAATCACCAGTTCGGATACGTTGAAGAGAACGATATAACACTTTTGTTATGAAAATAACTACCTGGTGGGCTTATTGTCATGTGACAATCTCCTCCAACTAACCAGTAAGGTATTAAAAACGTCTGAAGTAAAAACCAGAATGGAAACCTTTCAATAAATAAAAGGGCGTACCAATGGAAATCAAACCCGCAACCTCCGAGTTAGAATTTTATTCATAAGACAACGTAAGTCGTACCATATGAGTGAAAAAAAAGTTGAATAAATCCATACAATTTAAAACTGAAACAATTTTATAAACAAAGACATTTTGAGACAGCGTTAATTAATTTTATTGTAGAAATTATCGTCGTAGCTTTTCTTAAGAATATACGAGTAGTATACTAGTATTATTGTTTCTTTGTCAACAAATGAATTTCAATTCTATTTAATCTGGAGTAATACTCGTCGTTTTATTTTATCATTGTTGACTTGGTGAACCATCATGTGAGAAATGGTTTTAACCATTTCTCACATGATGGTTCTAAATCATTCTTGAGATGGTGGTTTTTACTATTTATCAAATTATACTTTTATACCGTTGTTGACATTATGGTTTTTACCATTTCTCACATCATGGTTTTATACCATTCTTGAGATGGTGGTTTTTACAATTTCTCACATGATGGTTTTATATCATTCTTGAGATGGTGGTTTTTACCATTTCTCACTTGATGGTTTTATATCATTCTTGAGATGGTGGTTTTTACCATTACTCACATTATGGTTTTTACATCATTCTTGAGATGGTGGTTTTTACTATTTCTCACATGATGGTTTTATATCATTCTTGAGATGGTGATTTTTACCATTTCTCACATGTTGATTTTATATTATTCTAGAGATAGTGGTTTTGCCATTTCTCACATAATAGTTTTATATCGTTCTTGAGATGGTGGTTTGTACCATTTCTCACATGGTGGTTTATTACCAGTGTCACCATGAAGGTTTTTACCATTTATCACACGATGGCTTTAAACCATTCTTGACATAGTAGTTTTCATCATCTATCACATGGTGGTTTTATAATAGTGTCGATATGGTGACTTTTTACCATTGTTGACATGTCCATCAAGTGATCTCTCATGCGGCAAATATACTTGTCAATATTGCTCTCATAAAAATTATGGTTGTTATACCATATATCAAAGAGTGGTAGCATAAAAAATCTTTTAAAATGTCAAATGTGATATCAATAAAATTAACATACGTAACATACATACCTACGCGCCATTTCACTATTGGATTAGGTAAAGATGACAGAGCTCTTAATTTTTCTATCATAACATAATTCCTTCAGCTCCTCTATATTCACACATCTACTCATACAGTCCCTTCAGCTCCTCTACATCCACATATCTACTCATACATTCCTTCTGATACTCTTATAATACTCGTTAATTTTCCTATCCTCAAAATATAATTCGCTTGATCCAACCATACTTTCTAGGATATCTTATACCGCGACTCCCACTCACTATTTGTAAATATGTTTAATCAGTCTTTCGGCAGCGATCCGTTCAACATTCTAAACCACTATAACGTCTCTGTCCCCCCCCCCTCACCCCTACTTAACACACCAGTTTTCAACTCGCATTTTTACTTAATAATTGAATATCTTATTATTTCATACATCACACACCATATTTTTTTTATTTTACCTATTTCCACACCAGTCTTTCGGCTCTTTTCATTAATTTTCATCCACATTATGTTTTAGTTATGTACATCAATGTTGGCACTAATACGTTATTGTTAACCATAATTTTGGCTGATCTTAATATTGCTTGGTTTCAAGGATATATCTGATAACCTATATGTCCTAGTTGGTAAAAAGCTTGAAGTCCACTCGGAGATTTTGGATTTGATTTTCGGGGGTACCCAACAAATCCTAGTCTGGTAAAAGACCACGCCGAATACTTGTGCGAGTCTTGTTACATGCACGAATATCATGTCGCGATTTTTGTGCCAATTTCAGTACTTCTCAAAGTTACAAAGGCTGAAGACAATATTGCTTTACAGCCAAGCTCTTCTATATGTTGATGGAGTAATATGTTGTACACATAGTAGTTTCGTATTTCTCGGATATATGTATATCGTTAGGTCAACATTTTCGTTGTTAACTACATTCCAAATGTGCTAAATATAATTATGAAAGGTTATCGTTTGGCGTATTTTTCGGCCACTTTTATGCAAATAGCTTGAGCGATTTTTTGGCTTCAATTTGAAGATGGAATTAAATAAGTTATTTTTTCGAAGACTGGTGTTTTTTAATTACCGCAAATAAAAATGCGACTAAACAATCAGTGTATGGCGACAATGCAGTACCCAATCGTGTGGGTCTTATGTGGTTTTAAAAAATCGTAATGGCGATACGATACACAAAGATCGTGTAAACTCTGGAAGGCCGATTACAACTGATGATGACCAAATAAAAGCTTCGATCGAGACTAGCTTTCTACAACACGGAAGACTCCCGAGAAAACCATCTTTCACGAGCGTTTGTACCAAATTTTGTGATTCGATTTGATCTAAAAACAGAAAAATATTTTCTGGAAAACCTTTAGGTACGGGTTTACGAAATTCAATCATGATTTATTTAGTTTGTACTTTAAATAAGTTTACATATTTCTTTGCACGTGTCAATACATAGCACGGGTACAAAGAAGGATTTTCTTGTATTAAGAAAGTTCTTAAATTTATATTAGTCTTGACTCAAACTTTGACCGAGCTTAAAAAGCTAAACGTTTAAGCATCTAAGACATTCAACCTTTTCAAGGATTTGTAAAAAGGTAATAAAACTATTTTTGATCCCACAAAATTGAAAATCCAATTTCCTAAATGTGTAAAGCTGTGAAGAATTTTAGAAAGATTTTCTTTCAACCTGGAAATGTAGAAACCTGGAATTATTTTGTAACAAGAGAGGGGCGGAAGGCTATAAATGGTAAACCTTTGATGGTTTTTAATTGAATGCTATTTTTATGTGTATGCTTGTGTACCTTTTTTTAATTTAAATTAGTTAACGTCCCTCCTCCCTGAAACGCCACAACCTGTTCGTAATTTCATTCCATGGGTATTTTATGACAAGAACTGTTTTTGTACATTATGAATTTGTTAAAAAAATGCTTTTATGGGCACAGTATTGAAAGCATGCTGACACATATATTTCTTCATACACGCCTTATTAATAAATACATCTATAGCGTAGATGCAGAATGTTTGATAGCACCAGGACTTTTCGAGTTTTCACAATGACTATCAAACAAAAAGTTGCAAATATGTCGCTCTGGTTAGTAAAAACAAATTTATTTAAGACAAAAAAGTTTTCGAATGTGGCAATAAGTTCGCCCTTTTATATAACATTTAGGTAATAACATAAAAGTAATGCAAACATATACGAGTAGGGTTTTAAAATTTAACTCTGGACATTTTTTTAATATTTTCATTGTGTCGTATGTATATCATGATAAAAAATATAGTAATTCTCACTTATCCAGAATTTGTTTTTTAAACTCTTATTTTTACGAATATGGTCTGAAGAGGGAGTTGGAATACATATTTCATGCAGTTGTGACTCATTTCCTATATTTTTATATTAATTTTTTTAAATTAAAACAAATGGATTGTACGTTTGTAAACTTGAAAAAACATATGATCGCATAATAAAAGGCCATCTATGAAAAACTGAGTGGTCAAATATTTCAAATGGGGTAAAGCAAGGATGTGTTATGTCAACCTGATTGTTTAATATTTACAAAGATTAATGCGTGAAGGAACTATAGAATTCAATGGGCGGCATACAAATGTCGAATGGGAATATATGCGGATCGCTGTATGCCGATGATATATAGTAGCAGTGTTTACAGAGAATGGGAATAAATTGCACAGTTTGATCAGTAAATCGTATGAGAGATGCAAATATGAATGTTCATGGACATGGAAAAAGCTGTAAAAATAAATGCTCTGAAAATGCGTGCACTGGGAAGAATACGTATGTCAGAATACGGAATTAACTGATTAGGGATGCCTGTGAACTTAAGGCTGTGTTGAATAGTACGAAAAAAAAGCACTCGTTGATGGAAAGTATTACAAAACAAATATATGTCGCGAAGAAAGTGTATGTCGCGATAGTAAAGCCTGGAATTCTGCCTCCCTCGACATGGAAACGGTATGAAATTATGTAGGTGTGTTAATTTAAATTTTCTACTGCTAATTTATTTTGATATTTTTCTTTAATCTGTTTTTACATAAATTTAATAAGACTTCTATTTTAATTTAATTATTTAATGTACATATTTTGAACGTCTGGTTTGTAGCTATTTTATGAAATGTGTGAAATTAACATTAAAATTTCAGTATCACGAAAAATATTATTATAAAATTACAATTGTTATTTTTATGTTATACGAATATTTATTTATAATGCTGACTAACTTTTTTGGTGACAGAACTGCAAAAAAAAAACAAGAAAAAAGACAATTTATGTACAATCGAATAGCTTTTTTTTTAAATCAAATAAAATTTTATTTTGATTACGGATTTGAATTCGATGTCCATTTTACTTGTAATAAAAGGTGAAATAATTAATTATATGTCGGTTTATTTATAATATATTATTGAATTTAAACTTATTCTAGATTATTTTGAAGCTTAGAATTGTTTCGAAACAAATACTAACATTTAGAAAATGTGAGGAAAACCAAAACAGTTGGTAAATTCACTGTCGTTAATTCAATTAATTTGATGGGATAACTAGACCGAAGACCAACATTAATTTGGTGAGATTACTAAGCTGTTATACAATCAGTTTATTATATTATATTTAAAGATTTATTTATTTAGATATTTCATTAGAAAAGTATAGAAATTTGGAGTTCATTAACATGCAGCAATCTCTTCTAAGCAACTAAACAAGAGTAACACAGATTATATTATTGTGCCTATTGCTGGGTGAAAGGTTAGAGCGTCATTTAAAAAAATAGACTTAAATTAAATTATTTGAGCATTAAAAACAAATGAAAAAAATTTAAATCAAATATTTGGAAATGCCACCAATAATTTCCAATTCAGTCAAGATTTCTGTATGCAAAGCTACCTAGCTGGATAATTCCTGGAGCAAGCTTTCACCGCTCTTCATAAATGTAAAAACGATAAAGTAATTTGTGTTAAAACCACAAAACTTAATACCATCTTCTTTGCGCATCATCCATTTGCAAAATATTGATTTAAACAAACAGCAAAACGGTTGGTTTATAGGAAGTAGAAAATCTCGCTGCATCGACCGCAAGACCATTAGCAAATAGGACGTGATCAGAAAATGTCATCAATTCCTCGCGTCGAGAATTCAGTGGTAGGGCTCAATAGAAAAGGTGTGGTTCAGCAATGGGTATCCCAAAATGTCATCAATTCCTCGCGTCGAGAATTCAGTGGTAGGGCTCAATAGAAAAGGTGTGGTTCAGCAATGGGTATCCCAAAAATAAATAACCATATAGTTTAACATAAATACAAAATATTTTATTTAAATTTACAAACCATATGTAAAACGAATCATGACTTATGGAATCAAGTTTAGAACAGATACAACAAAAACAAAAAAAAAATGCCCTAAACAAATTAAATGAAAACCCTTAGTCATTTCGTAGAAACTTCTGTATCCAAAAAACATGTGGTATTAATAAATTTTACATTTCATACAGATTAAACCCAATTACATCAAATAACAAGAAAAAAATATTTAAATATAGCATAATGACAACAGGAACAATGTTACTCATACTTCCATGTGAAGTGACTTAGTTATACCTACAATGTTCATTAAGGAGTTCGATCTTTAATTTATCCACCGAAATGTAGAAGATATCGATATCAGAAAATTCATTTAACAAGGTCATTCCGTGTGCGAGTGGGGGCGTTCAGTCAGTGAATACGCACCGAAAATAATCTTGATTTACGATGGTGTAAATAATTGTCATATACATTAAACGAAAGTTTGTGAATCAATAAAATCGTTTGCTATTTTTTCTGTTAGAAATTTGTATATTTATTAAAGGATGCATTTTTTTCATGTTACGCTTAAATATTGTAGTAATAATATCTAGGCATACCCATTTAATAAATGTGAAATACAGCCATAGTTACAATCCATAGTCTTTGCAATAAATGTGTCGCAGAAATATCTTGTGAACTCGTTCAACTATCAGGGAATTCTGAAATAGAATATATTGTGGGATGGGGTAGAAACCGCAGAAGACACTGGCGGAACCTTGTGGAAAGGAAAGATAACACAAGAATTCTACCATTGGCAATGCATAAAATACACACTGGCAGAAATACCTTAATAAGATCTCAAAAAAGATGGAAGAATAACTGGGAGTCAACATCCCAAGAGAAACAGTCCTGATGATAACGTACCATAGGTCTAACTTAAGAGAAAAAATAATTGGTTTAATTGTTTTATATCTCCTTAATGAAGCTAAGCTGCGTTTCTTTTTTAGACTACCTTAAAACATTTGTATTTTCTTTAGAGCAATGTTAATATTACTAGGAGATTGAAAAAAAATACTAAAGGATAGAAAAAATCAGGCATGTCTTTGTTGGTATATTAAATTAGGTATGTCTTTCTTTGTATTGTTTCTAAAATCTTTTTTATTTTGCTGGATGGAGTTTATTTTCTTGACATCTGAATTAACTAGCAACAGTTACGTCGAAATTAAATTTAAAAAATTCATTCTAAAACAACCAAAACTTATTTGATTTATTATAGAATGATATTTAACTGATATGGTTATAAACGTAAGAAATTTTTATCACGTTTTAAATTCAAATGTAAGATTTTTTTCTATTTCAACTATCTCGAAATTTAAACTCTTAGTTTGTGCTACCTGGAGGGCTTGTTGCTAAATAAACGTGTCTTTATATTAATAAAAAAATACGTTAAAAGGCTATTTGAAAACAAATAGAATAGGGTCAATTTAATTTTGTATTATATTGGGAATCGACCTCGAATGACGTTGATTAAGAATGCAAAATATGTACGAGCACTTTTGTGAAATAAGAATATTATTTTTTTTATTTTATTACAAACTATCAACATTCTGTAAACGGAAAAAGACAAGTTTGTATTGAGCGTTTTCATATTGGTTGGCATTGGGTTTTTCGTCAAAAGTAGATCTTTCAAAAAGGTCGATCAATTGATGTACATTATATTCGAAAATAAAGTTTTCAGAAAAACAATGCGAAATTTCGATTTTGAACTATTCGTGCCAAGTCTTACCATACAAAAAGGTCTTACAAAAGACGACCATTACAAATCAACAGGCATAAATGAAAATCCATGAAAAGTTATTAACTGTTAATTGATTTGCACCAAGTCATTAAAATGCTTTTTACAAGTTGATATCTTGGTCTATAAAAGCAATTGTTGCGCCGCTGGACTCAATGATGGTGACTGGTTATCAAGTCGTCCCCAAATGGAATAATTTAATAGTTCCTTGACATCTGGTCACACGCGCCAAAACAATGCTCACATCGACACCGGCATAATCACACCGCTCTGTGTCGCGCGGGAATGTCTTCTGTCTTAGGCGCACCTCACATTGAGTAGAAGCGGATGATACGATATATGAGAAGGAAGAGGAAACCATTGGCCACGTTTTCTTTGAGTTTCCTGTACGCGCCGCATATTATATATACTTTAGTATACGTACGCGCCGCATATAATACCTCCCGCACATTTAACATGTCCCACCTATTCGAACTTAATTCTTTACTAATTGACAGTCTCATATTTTTTTCCTTGCATCAGGGTGCGTCTTGGCTTCCCGTGGGCCATCACGGCCATCTGGATTAATTCGCAGTGCACATTCTGTGGTAAAGTGATAAAAATCGAGTCAGTAATTGCCGAAGGGAACTCCGTTTAGACTTACATTGGTCCATCGTCGAACCGATTGGCCACTCAGATCTAGTTTTGTTGCATTTGAAATTTTCTGTGAAAGTACTGGCAACTTCCAGGGGTGTTTGAATTTCAGGTCTTAAGCCATATTAGAATAAAAATTGAATATAACAAATTGAATAAAAAGTCAATTTTCATATGCAACATTTATTATATGTATGTTGGTGAAACATCGCTTGATAAATCCAACCTTAAAATAATATGTATCATAAATTGTAGCGTTTTGATATATATTATATATGTGTGCTTAGCAGCTAAAATAGCCATAGAAAATCGAATCAAGTTCTGAAATACGAACCAATTCGGGGTGTTCCAAATACTAGTACAGCCAGTCGAACAGTGGATGTGCAGTAACTGTTAGAAATAATAACCCAGTCAAGTTTTTGCTAAAAATACGTTTCCTTTGTGTACTTGTGCTCATAGAATATATAGTACGTTAACATAAAATTGTTCGGACGTGCAAAAATAATATGAATTTAGATTAAATTAGCTTTGAAGAGAACCCAGAAAATCAAAATGCTTAGTAAGCACGTTTATTAGTTGACTAAGTATTTGACTTTGAAATTGAATGGATACTGTGTGAGGTATTCAATTGAAGACAACCCAAAATGTAAACATAAATTGGATCAAAATAATGCAACCTTAAAGTAGTTCATGTGAAGTTCTCTATTCCTTGATTTCAATGAATTTGTGAGTGTTTGAGGGTAAAAGGATACACATGACTTCGGTCATATCTATTCTTAAAAAAATAAAAAAGAATTTGTGAGTGTTTATTTGTGTCTATAAATCAGAAAATGAACCATTGTAAATTAATATTTCTGATTTGAATGGTCTTTTTTGGTGTTATTCGATTATGATGGGGGTTTAATTAGTCTTCTGTTGCATGTGATAATTATTTTTACCACTGCTCTATATGTATTTCTACAACATTTTATATTTAATTTCTGAAAACTAATTGTCTTTGGATGGATAAATTAAACCAAGTCAGACAGGGGAGTGCTTAATACATACACACCATAACGTAAATTTCCTGTCGAGGTAGGCAGATATAACAGAGCGCTATACTCTCATAACTCGACAAACATCCTTAGCCTCTTTCACATCCATACATCATTTCATACGACCTTTACGATTTCCCTGACTTTCTACGTTTCTTTCAGAATATCACTCACTTGATCAAACCTTACTTCCTTGGTCTTCCTTTTACACGCCTTTACACATTTTGTTAACCTTCATTCATTCGTTCTACGTCTAAAATCATCTCAACTTACTCTTCTTCATCTTACTCATTTTAAAATTAAAATGTATAAATATATTTAAAAAAATAATCCCTATCGTGTCGTATTTTCAAAGTGTGTGTGGTGCCTTACCGAACAAACAAGATAGAGGCGATAAAGCAAATTATCAAAATCAAGTTTCTAACATTAATTATGTGCACGGCTTTGGGTACTTTGCTGTCGTAATGAGGATCAATTGAAGAATTGCAACTAAGTTAGGACACCTGTTTGTTGTGGAGCAAATATACGTTGGACTCGCTTTGCTTGACCATCAGTGCGTGGAAAATGGAACTGGTCATAACTATCGAAAGTGCTAGCGCAACACTCGTAACTATGGTTTCTGCATGGCTCATTAAGCACATTGCCAAGTGTAACATTGTCGTTCATTTTGTACCTTTTGTGTTTTTTCAACAAATTAGTGACTGTTACTAAGTTAGAAATTTTTCAAATTATAACAATCGCGTACATTTGATTAAGTACAATTTTAAGCAAGATATGTCATAACATCATCCTCTTTAGGTCACTGGTATTTTTCAAAAGTCTGCAACTAACATGATAGTTTTATAATTCACTATATTTCTAATGGTGGGGATGTATCTCAGCGGGGAGGACGTTGTGGGATGCGCTTAGACCTTTGGATAGTAGCTTCTTTCTTAAATGTATATTTTTGCCAATGCTTTAAGATACGAGTATATGTGTAATTTCAGGATATATATTTGCATACTATATAATTATCAATAGACCCAATCGCACAAGGTGCATTGCCTGTTCAGAAACAGTAGACTAATTTATACCCATGAAATTTACATATAAACAAATAGTTCAACAGATTCAAGCTGCAGAAGTTTGTGTGACTTGACAACTCTCAGAATTTTTTTTTTGTTTGTTTCTCTGTTTTGTCAAAAATTTGGACTCTTCTTTTATTTCCCCTCTTTACACTGGCAGGGAATCTGGGGTGGTGTGTATATGTGCGTTTTTATTTTGAACATATTCATTGACTTGATAATTATATTAAATGCTTATTAATATCTTTTTTTTGTATCATAATCTAATTGTACAAGAGTGTGGTTTGAAAACTTCTGACGTCCTCAGGGCAGGGCTCGCCCTCTATTGTAAGAGTATCTCGATTGGAAGGATGTTATGATATGAGCCCTGATTATTTGATAGCTGATCTCTTAAATGTTTAATATGAAGGGTTTTTCAAATTGAGCTGTTTTTTTTATTAATTTTTTTTTAAATTCTTGAATAACACAATTTGCTTTGATTTCAAAAAACCTTTATATTGGTCATTGAAGTATAATGTATGACATTTAAACACAAAAAAACAATATTCACCAAATGTCCACCTCTTGCAGCTCCGCAGATGTCCACTCTTTTGTAAAAAAAATTGATGACATTTTGGCATAATTGCAGTTCTAACTCACCAATAACGTGAACAATTTCGTCCTTCAGCTCAGGAATTTATCGGGGGGCATTCTTATAGACCTGGCTTTTCACGTAACCCCAGAGAAAATAGTTCAACGGTGTCAGATCACATGATCTTGGTGGCCAATTAACATCACCGTTTCCGGAGATTACAATACATAAAATAATTCAACAATTTGAACGCGTTGTTGTACTCGTACTGTATACGACTCCATTTTTATAAATGTCATACATTACACTTCTCAAATGTCACAAGACCCAGGAAAGTTCGCGACGTCATCTGTGTTTTATCCAAGAAATAAAAAAAAAACTCAATTTGAAAGACCCTTTATACGTATGTTATCATACATAATATGTTGCTATCAATAAACCTGTATTTAATTATTTTAAGAGCTCAATGCTTGAGAGATAAAATCATTCTCTTTTATGACAACTTGCGAATGTATTCCTTTCCCTTGTCCTCTTCTTCCAGCCACATTTCCTTTAAGACTCGGTAGGAATGCATTATAAGACCGAGGTATTTCAGTTATTCTTTGAATGTAACCAAATATTTTAATTATTTTGAGCTTCATTGATTAATTAACAGCAAATAGTAAAATGCAAAAAAATCCACTGGTCATGAATGCAATACAAAAGTCTTAGGGAATCAAAATGTTTTTTTTTTAATTAAACATTTTATTCATAACATACATATGTACCACAAAAAAAAGTTGAAAATGCATTTTTATAAATATAAATGTATTTTAAATATAAACATATGTACTACTATAAATCTTACCTGATTAAGTTGTCTCTTATCGCCAATCGCTGTCAGATTTTCCAAAATATCCAAAATTGAGTCACTTCACTTATATGGTCAAAACTTTTATTTTATCACTTAAGCATATTCACTCTATATAAAACTAAAAAAATGTGACGCAGTCATGCGTTGTACTTATCAAGAACTTGAAAACTTGTCAAGAACTTAAAAAATCACTTTGTTTCCATACATAAAATCACCACTTGTTCTTTAAAAATAACACTGAACCATTATATTTTTTTTCCACACAACTATCGGAACACTTGTTCTAACAATTTGTATGTAAAAGTCAACAAACCAAAAATATCCTCACACGAATCGACAATATGTTCAAATTTTAGGTATTTCAAATAGTTAGGTTACATGAAATGACGCAAGTTTTTTGATATGCTTAAAATAATAAAAAAAGTATTTTTTTAAATATGTTTATTTACTCGGTTAATACTAGTAAAAAAAATTACATTAATATTTATATTCATTCATTAAGAAAGTATACGGTAGAAATTCTACTCAGATTATTAAATTATTACATTTAGCAATTGTCCTTACGTTGAAAGAGTTTTTCGACGATTGTTCTTATAAAATTAAATGTACAAAAAAATTTTATGTTTTAAATTGCTTCAATCAAAACACTACAAATCAGTTTTTTAAAAGTCGATGTTAAGCGTTTCACATTGTTGCGTTCAGTAGTTCGGTCGTGAAACAAGAGTTTATTTTTATTTAGGCCAGTTTTATCGATGGTTATTTTGTACAAATATTTTTAAGTAAATTTTATTATATTTTATGATTAATTAAATAGTAAGAATAGTTGTTTTCTAAATAAAGAGAGCGTCGATTGGCGGACCCGCCGTTACTTCACCACACGATTGGTTGGCGGGGGGTGGGGCAAGTAGATGCATCACAATCCACTGGAACAAAAAGAAAAATAGATTAATATAATGTTAAACGAAAAAATACATGATACCATCACGACGTTTCCCTGCTGGGGTAGGCAGATAAGACAAAGCGTCCGACTTTCCTATATCGACACATCATCATCGTCGTCATTGCTGGGCCTCGTAGTCGAGGATCCCCTCACAATTCCGACGTCAATTCAGTTGGAAAGCGAAACTGTGCCATGGAGATATTTTTTGTTTTTTCTTCCTTTAAGTGAGTGCGCCGATATACACCAGCAAACTCACCGGTCATACCACTGTACTGGATCCGATGGCACACCGAAGTGAGACAATCAGAGCACAACGGCATGTTACTTTTTCTTTTATTTTTAAATAATATATTTGACGGGAGTCACAGGTATCCTTAACCTTCCACATCACATAGCTCCTACGAATTATCTTACTACACACTTTTCCTTCATTCCAAAAATCATTCACTTGATCAACCATACTTTCCTTGGTTTTCCTCTACCACGTTTTTTACCCACATTTACACTGTATATTTGCTTTGTTAGCCTTTCTTCATTCATTCGTTCCACGTGCCCTAACTATCTCATAGTGCTATTCTTTATCCTACTTAATATATGATTTTGAAATTGACCACAAAAAACTGTGCTTTTCATTGTAAAGTTTCTACTATGATTTTTCTATGCATAATATTGAAGATCTAATTCATATGTTATATCAAACGCCATATTATTTCTGCAAAATGAAATGTTTCCTGTCTTTCTAATTCTTTGGTATCATCTTCACGATGATTGATTATCAACATGGTTATTCTGAAGCAGAGGATTCTGGTTTCGGTAATATTAAAGAAATTAAAAAAAAAATGGAAGTCAAATAAAACAATTTTATAAGATAAAGAAACGAACTGCATTTAATAATATTTCTTTTAAGTCATTGCACATACCAGGTTTCCCTAATTTGTGCAAAGGCCAAACATAACTAGTATGAAAAAAACACATATAAAACAAATCAAAATTTTAAGACTTATTTGATAAAAAACAATAGTAAAAACGTATATGTTACACTAAAATATTATGACAAAATATAGCATTTTAAACAATGTAAAAAAAATTAGATTACAAGTATTACACTAAATTAAAGATTTTTTCCAGGAGCTGAGCGAGACACGAAACACGTCGATATAAGGACACACACGGTTAAAAAGTGTGATTGCTCTATCAACTGGCATTTGTTGGTTGACTTATAGGTTAATAGAACAATCTATGGGTGTGTTGTTTCAGATAATTATCCGGAACATACAAACCAAGACTGTTCAGGACGGATGGGTTAACTAAATTACCCCTGAGCACACAAAAAAATGTACACCCAATCGAAGAAATCTTCCACTCGTTAACTAAGCATCCCAGTAAGAAGACACTTGGATAAAGCCAAAGATGCATACTCTCTCATCTAGAGACAATGGATAAATCTTTTCTGAACCCTTTCTAGCATAAGAGAATACGTAATATTATATCTGGGATTAAGTAACAGAAAAATTGAAAAGTTGTCTCAAAAACTACACTTAAATAATATGTACACATTTTGTAATATAAAACGGGTAAACGTATGCAACGGAGAAAAGTGAGATAGATCATGCAATACGGTAAATAACGAAGTAGCGTATAGACTTGCAAATAAGGAGCAACATCTCGAACTTAGGAGATGGGTTTGTAGACAAAAAAAAGTTGGTTATAGAAAAAATGAATTGCGAAGTGTGCGGGTTGGTGGCAGCCTCATTTCAGAATATGCAGCCAATATTATGAGAGAGAGAATGGAAATGAATGGCATTTGTTTTATTCGATCAGTTTACTCATGAAGGAAAGAAGATTTGTTTTAAGTACTTAATCAAATTATCAATGCCAAATAATGCATTAAAAAACGTGAGAAAAGTATAAAAGCACTAAGACGAATACAGTTTCAAAGTTTACATGTAGATAGGGGTGGTTCTTAAATCTCCGGTAAAGTGATAACTTTACAAAATTTATTTTCAGCAAGTCCCTTGGATGATATTATAAATTATTACGTTCGTAACTTGACATGCAATAAAGCCTTCATCACAAAACTTTTTCTCAAAATTTTGTAAGGAGCTAGCTCCTGATGATAAATATTGAACGTGTAATAAAATAACGTGTAATAAAATAATAACGAACGTGTAATAAAATAATAAATTATTTTATTACACGTTCGTTGTATGCAGTATTACCATGTGGCAATTTCTTACAATCAACCAGAAATATGTCAGGGGTCTTTAGTAAAATCCAAACAGTAATATTGTTTTTCAAAAAAAAAAAAAAAAGGATTCAACGGCAATCGAACCTTGCTAAAAGACAAATGTGTTACCAAAGAGGATCCAGAGGTCGACAATTTTCTTTTTGATTATTAAAAAACGTCAAATTTAATAAAAACCTTCGAGTAATCGTTAAAGTGTTGAGTGTTTCAAACTGTTATTATGAACTATGGGAGATCCTTCAAATTTCAAGATGTTTTATTTAATAATTCAATAGTTTCAATAGAATATACATTGAATTGATCAGTTTTATAAATGGTTGAGGTGGACAAAAAATCAAGAAGGGGTAACTCAGTATCAAAAAACCAAGAAGGGGTAACTCATTATCAAAAAAACCATGAAGGGGTAACTCAGTTGATGGGTAAACAATTTGAGGTACTCGTATAAGAATTTCATAAATTACTAATATCGTCGTTGTTCTGCGAAAAGCATTTATGTCCAAATATTGAGTTTTGAGATAAATGCAATTTAAATTTCGGAAGGCGATGTAAAATCAAGTTATATGACTTTTTATCTTTTCATAACAGCGAAACTATATAAATTTTGGACATAAATGTTTTTTCCATGCGTAGATATTTTTATTTTAAGTAAAATGGCATCAAAAAGTCATTTTAAGCAAACATGGACTTAAATGCTTTTCGCAGAACAACGACGATATGAGGGTTTTAATTTATCAAGAATAAAGAATCTTAGGTCATCGATAGGCGGAAGTCTTAAAAGTCCATAATATATCGGTTGTGATCTGTTTTCCATCATCTATTATATTTAACTTTTTGATTTCGAAAGATCTGGGCTTGTCACAATCTGATTAGTTGGATGCTATGATATTTGAAATAAAATTAAATGAATTAGTATTTAGTGAAACATAAATGTGCTGATTGGTCAAACGATAATATAAATAAACCACACAAACAAGAAAACAGCTTTTAAATGCGATTTTTCATCATGTCAATTGTAAATGTACATAAACGATGCCGCAGTACTTAGAGCCAAGTAAAGACAGAAACCTCCATTTTTATGACTTCTTTAATTATTGTGCATAACAAACAAACTACATTGGTAATAAAATTTTCTTTTAATTTTTAAATGGCTGCCATTGATTTAAAATTTCTCATCTTTAATAATTTCTCTAATTATTTCTTACTATCTCCGACGACATCCGGGTGCTTGTTGGCAAGACGCTTGTCTTCAGACCCGGTGTCGATTACTGGTTCGATTCCCTACGGTACCATTTTTTTGCAAATAAGATTTAAGTCTGGTTTTCACTTAAGGTCTCTTAACACTTTTTTGGATGGTTTGGAAGAGATTGCTACTTGGCAATAAGCCAGCCAGGTTATATTGTATTCAATAAAAATAGTAGTACAATACAATTTTTAAATATTTTATTTGAATCGTTATTCTTCAAGGAAATGTTTTTTAAAAAACGTTTATTTAATCTAATATGTATTTAAAAAGATCATTAAAATAATACCTAGTATACAACGAAACATTTGAGGTTTGTAAAAAAACCATATTTAAAAAAAATTATTAACTTATAATATATGTTTTGGGGTTTTCGCAATTTTTTGTATTAGTTAACATACAAGGTGTTGTACCGCGTGGTTTTACTTATGATGTCATACGCAATACAACGCTTCGAAATACCTTATACAACAAATTAAACATATGTGCAGTACCCGGCGGTAAGTAATACACATCGGGCTTAAGAAAGAGACTGTCGCCCATAATCGGCTAACTTCGGCTTTGTAGAGCGTCAGCTCTGTTATTCATAGACGTGTTACGTCGCGATTTGTCAGTCGTTGTCAAGCGTTCTAGGATGGATCGCTCGGTGAGACGACGCTCTACAAAGCCGAAGTTAGTCGATTATGGCCGACAGTCTCTTTCTTAAGCCCGATGTGTATTACTTACCGCCGGGTACTGCAGGTGGAATTTTCCAAAAAGATCCTATAAATATATTTTATAGCTTTTAACGATAATCACAATCACGCTTTGTGTTAAATAAGAGAATTTGAACTACACTCTAAAAGACCTTAAACAACAAATTAAACATTGCTGGAATTTCGAAAAGAATTTTTTTTTATACATTTTATTTTATTTGAGTTTAATAAGAGAATTTAAATACGTATATACGGTCTTTCGGCGTGTTGTATCGCGTGGTTTGGCTTATGATGTCAAAAACTAAACCACGCGGTACAGCACTCGGAAAAACCTTTTACAACAAATAACAGTATTCACAATAAGGTTTCGTGTTAAATAAGGGAATTTAAGTACGCGGCAAAACTACGCGGTAAAACACTCCAAAAGACCTTCTACAACAAATAAAACATTGATGGAATTTATAGCGTTTAACGATAATCATGATTAGGGTTTGTGTTAAAAAAGGGAATTAAAATGATTCGAAAAAATATTATTAATAGAAAGTGCGTAATTTATTTTTCTTTCGAATGTTGATTAAAATGGCTGAGAAGCTGGCGCCATAATATTTTTCTTCGTAGGTTTAAATAGACATTAAACTTCCATGCCGTCAATTATCCGGGCACCAACTGGCAAATTATCTAGAATTATTCGCTATTCACAAACAAACGGAAAGCATTTCGTTAGACCGATCAAATGTTGACTTATCGTATTTGTCAATAGAAAAAAATAACAATTAAAAGCATATAGACCAACGTAATTTTTTTATTGTTTCGAACACTTTTACTATAAAAATCGATAAAAAAACTATTTAAACAATGAGGTTTATTCATACCATAAAATTGGTTAAGTTCAAAAATTTAAACAAATTAAAATATATGCAAAAATTTAAACAAATTAAAATATATATATAATATTTACAATCACTCTTTTCATTATATTTGCAATAGTTTAAATACTTTTGAAAATCTCTTAACGGTAGAGGTATCGATAAGTATTATACTGAAAAATTAATAACGTTTAGATTCAGACCTAAATTCATATTGAGGTCTAAATACTAAATGCAAATTTCAAACCTTGAAACATTTTATTTGTATTAAGAGTCGGACCTCATACGCTACAAACTTCAAAGGGAGGTAACGAAACCACGTGACTGCCTCATTGTGCGAATTTTTACTTAAAATACTCATTTCTTCATTAAAACGTATATAAGATTTAGTGTATCATAAAGTTCGGATTATGAATTCGAAGAAATTATACTTTTTCGAAAGTATTTCATTAAACACTTACTTAACACCTGAGTAGATTTTGTTATCAACTGGCCTTTCATATAAGCAATTAAATATGTTTGATTTTAAAAATGTTAAAATCTCCTCATAATAAAATAATCCCTAAATAAGTTTTTCAGAATAAAAAAAAACTTTATATTTTTGTGTTCACCACAGGTTTAATTTAGGTTCACAACTAGTTTCGAAGACCACCGTCTTCTTCGTCAGGTGAACATAAACTGTTTATATTCACCTGACGATGAAGTCGGTGGTCTTCGAAACTAGTTGTGAACTTAAATTAAACCTGTGGTGAACACAAAATATAAAATAAGTTTTTTATTTTATTTTACTTATTTTTTCTTTTATGTAAAAAATGGCACCACAAAGTGAAACTATAGTCTTTTCGAAGATTCAAGAAAAAGAAAAATAAATTATTTCAAACGATAATTTATTTTCTTACAGAAAAGTTCATTTCAAATTTGTTTGGGTCATTTTAAAGATCATCAAACAAAACATTATATAAGTTTGAGAAAAAAGGAATAATGAGTACTCAGTTTTAACATAAAAATATTCACTTACAAAGAAAACGTTTTACATTTTTACGTCGTTAACTTTAACGAAGAAACATTAACGTAGAAACAGAGGATACTACAAACAGCCTATTTATTCAAAGGTTTAATTATAAAGACAACTGTACTTACATATTCATAAACTACCACAATATTTAACGATCTACACTTGACTGCGTATTTCTAAGATGGAAATCAAGATTCATGGAAATCAATATTCCAAACAATATACCCACCAGATCCTAAGGGGAATACGGTGTATGCATATCGACTCGTCGTGTAAAGAGCAAACTACGAGTAAATAATCTCAGTATAAGAAATTTTATCGGTGAGGGTGCATGAGATATCCTGTAAATAATTGAAACAACCGTCATAAAAAAAGTTGTTTTTTTTAATATTTACAACCCCATTAATTAGTTATTGACAAAACACCTACACCTAGTCCTTTGATTCTTTGGACACTCGTGACCAAGAAGACAGTTTGGGAAAGCTTGTGGTCACAGGAAGCGTTGAAGGCCGACACACAAGAGAAATATTCCTAATGCGTTCAACTGACCAAGTGAGAGATGCAACAGTATTACTCGTAACAACTGCTCTTCGAACTGCGGATTGCAGAGATGGAGTCGTCAAGGTTTATAAAGGAATTTGCGATGCTAAATCATGAACTACACGACGGGATGGATGAAATTAGTTATTTATTACTCGTTTTTCCAAAGAAGTTGAGATAACATTATTTTTAACCCCTAAAGTGAGTTAACTTTGCTTGCTTACATTTTTCGAAAATGTGAAACGAATGTGATTTTCTTTTGTGGTAAAGTAAACTCGATTACATTGATTTTGAAAGTATGAATAACCCGTTTTTGCTAAAATGTGAGAAAATCTGACTTGCATTTTGCGCTGTGTTATTATCGCTGAAACATACGAGAATATAGAAAAATATATACTTTGTTTTATTGCTAAGGTTTATATGAATTATTTTACTTTAATATCGTAAATTTATTTATTTACAAGTTAACGGTACAATGTACTTTATAACAAAAGTAACAAAAAATATAATAAAATTTTAAACAATTACAATAAAAATATTTTGGAATTAAACATGTATCAAATCGTAAAATCACATGTTACCAACACAATTCGGGGTCATCCAAAGGCGCACAGACCGCAGTGCACAAAAAATACAAACACAATGGACAAGTCTTTCAAAAACAAGTAAAACACAAAATACAAATTGAAAACAAAGTATACAAGACGGAATTAGACAGATAAAACTTCACTTATCCTCAAAAAGCACCGGCAATAAATCACAAAAATATTTAAAAAAACACAATAATCAATTAAAATAAAAAGCCGTTCAAAAAGGTATTCTAAAGTCCTCGAAAGACACGCGGGATCCCTCTTCAAGGCTCGGATATTCAGATGTGCCTTTTAAGGCACTCCTTATATGATAGATGAGCAAACTAACTCGAAATACATCCGAGACCGCAGCGTACTCATTTCCGATCCTGTACAGTCTAGGTATGGGAGAATTCGTAAAACAATTTGTTCTATAATTTTTACATAGAAATGTGTCTTGCAGCCTGGTAATTCTTGTCGCAACTCGAATGCTAATAAATTCCAAGAGTTTCGGACAATTCCATTCACGACTTTGAAAAGTACAATCAAGTCCGCAAATATTCGCCAATCAGAGAGACTTATTAATTAAGGCTTAGATAATACAAATTTACAATTGATATCATTCATATTCAGACCAATTTTAAAATTGGTGTGGCGCAAACATCTAACGTATGTTGGACTCTCTCCAGTGCGCTGGAATGGACTGTATAATGGGGAGTCCATATACTAGAATTGAATTATAATTTACTTCTCACTAAGACGATATAAATAAACTTAATCGCGTGTGTTCCCTTAAATGGTTTTGAAACTCGAAGAATAAATCCCAAGATTATCAAGCAACTTACTAATGACTTTGTAAATATGATTCGAAAAAGTGAAACCACTATCAAATACAACACCTAGATCTCGTATCTCCAAAACCGCTTCCAAACCATCACAATCAATAAATAATTAAAATCTATAGGGTTTTTGGTCCTGAAGAAAGTGATTTGGCATTTCTTAGTATTCAAGTGCAGTTTGTAGCTCTGAAAAGAACTTATTGAGAGCAGTTTGTAATACACTACAGTCATCAATGCATTGGGTTGCTTTAAATACCTTGACATCATCCGCAAAAACCAGAAAATCAAGTTCACTGAAACACGTGAATATATTGTTAGCTAATAAATTAAACAAAACCGGTCCCAAGTAAGATCCCTGGGGTACACATTTTTTCCAGAAAGATACGATTTAAGCCATCACAGAAAACTGCCCTCAATTCCATATTTAGACAATTTTGACATCAAAATCTGATGGTCGACCCTATCGAAGGCCTTACTAAAGTCTGTATATACAGCATCAATTTGAATACCAGTATTCAGCGCCTCCACGCCGTAATTTGTATACAGTAACAAATTTGTAGCGGTCGACCTTCCAGGGAAGAAGTCATGCTGATTAGGCATTATGAAAAGTCGTAATTTACTAAAAACTCGATCAAATAATATACTCTCGAAGACCTTTGGTATAGTCGAGAGCAAACAGATCAGTCGATAGTTACACTTATCATATCATGCCTATCCCCACTCTTTAATATTGGCTTTAAAAGCCCCGTTTTCCATTTAATACTAAGGATATTCGTTTTACCACTTGTATAAACATTTCAATACATGTGTATTTTGATTTAAGAATGGGTTTAAAATATTTCACTTTGCTCGAATCGATACTTCGGTGATAAAACGGTGTTTTTTTTCATTGTTGGTAAAAAGTATTTTATATTTATAAAGCGCTAAAATTTTCACAATCATAACTCGGATAGTTAGAACTAATTGAGGAAATGTTATATCTTGGAAGCATGTTAACACCAGATAAATAGCCGCGCGAAATGCAATATAGAAAGAAGAGTAGCAGCCGGTAATAGAGTAAATGATGAGTTGAACACTGTGTTTAGCGACCAGACCATTTTAAGATAAACAATTTTGGATGCTCATAATGGAATTTTGGTCTCAACATTACGATATGCAAGAGAAACTTGGAAGTGGTAAAAAAAAGTAATGAAAGTAATATAAATACGGTAGAATTGAAAGCGTTGCATATATGTTAATATGCGGAAAACAAATTTATGACAGAATAATGAATATGAACTGAAAAAATATACAGTGTTTATGATGAAGAAAGGAGCATTGAGATGGTTCAGTCACGTAAAAAGAATGAATAAAAGATTTTCAAAAATAATACAAGTAGCATAGAAAAAACGTTTATGTGATGAGGTGTAGGGACGTAGCTGGAGCGAATAATGGGTGTTGGGATCGAATACAGTGGATTTCTTATATATTGTATTATCTCTTATTGTGGATAAAAGGGAAGCGTCAGGGGGGTGATGATGATGTTAATTCAACTGAGTATTTCTAATATCTAAATGACGATTACATAGGATCCGATAATTAGATCCGTTCTCAGAGTAATTACGATGTTTACATATTATAATAAACTTAGAAATGCACGCATGAAATAAAATTTTACATACAAGTATAATAATAACATACTCGTACATGTAAAATTTCATTCTTGTTCTTATTGGCGCCAGAGAATTTAAAACGTCTGCTGAAATTTATCTGGATTAAAACCCGCCCATAAATTATGTGAAATTATGAAATCCCAATAAATAAGAATTTGCTATAAGTTATTCGCCTTATGGGAACCGTCATGGGAATGAGGCGTAAATATTAAAAGCTGTTTTTAAAAGAGAAAAGAATATAGATGGTATATCGAAATGAACCATGAAGTACGAAAACGTTTAAATAACATGGATTACAAAATCATTAAACAAGTGAAGTACAAGTTTTTTCATATCTTCTAAATACTCGTATATGACTCGTAAAGCGCTGCTTTATGATTGAATACAATTATCAACTCAACATCACTTGTTTTTTCAATTAAACGCAGCTCATAAGAGGCACTAAATAGATTCAGGTGTGATATCTGAAATCGTGTTTGAAACCAGAATGTGAATAATATAGCTGTATAACAAGTATATTACCAGAACATCATAGATTACCTTTTTATGTTCGGACAGATATCCAAATTGTTACGACATTACAATGACGTAGAATGATCCAACTGATAACAAATCGTCATGAAAATTTTAACTGAACAAATGTAGATTAAAGATTCAGTAATATTAAACCAAAATTTAATTTTCAATACTTGATATTTGCCAAACTTGGTATAAAAATACTGTATGGAACAAATGGATGAAAAAAAATAAAAGTATTATAAAAAAACAATTACTCAAATATAAAAAAATGCTTATGCATTCGTTAAAAGGCACTGTTCACGAGTTTTCTTTCACGTTAATAACTTACCAAAAGCTACGAGATTACTTATATCTCTTTTATAATTTATTTTATTATCACCCTATTTAGGCATATTCCATCAGGAACACAGGTTTGCTTTAAAATGCTTCATTCCAGATCGGTCCACAGCCTAGCACATCACGAGCTTCGAAGGCCTAGCCGAGCTGCCTCCAAGGCAATCTATGACTATCTTAATAAGGGCGTTCGTTGGATGATTATCCCAAAGGCTCCAAGGGTTGGGCCAAACCGGCTCATTCAAGTTTTAATTCTTCCTTTTACAGACTACCAAATCTGAAAAAGATACAGATAATATTCTCTTTGCCCCATAACTAAACGGGTTAATATTTATTTGCAAAAATTTATTTCAACTTGTTACTGAATACTTCAGTAACAAGTTGAAACAATATATAAAATGGGGTTTATTCAAATTAATAAAACAAATATTTCTATTCATTCAATTGCATTGTAGTCTTATTTGAGAGTATCTTTCTCTTATACACTACCGAATTTGAAAAATATACATGTTGTTTTCTCCTTAGCCCAAACACGATAGGTTAAAATCTATTTATACAAAATTACTTAATATTTTACAATAGTTACAAGGAAAAGCAATAGATAAAAGCTAATTTATTCAAATTAATAAAGCAAATATTTCTATTCCCACGATTTCATCTATAGTTTTCAAATATTTCGTTAAACTGATATTAAAAAAAAAACACTCCCAACTTATTGAAGTAAAAAAAAACACATTCAACATTGAATGAAATTTCTCTTCGTGCGCAATATTTACACAAATTTTATGATTCTTCGTCTGTGTGCGTTATGTCTGTCTGTACTGCGTGCGCTGTACATTCCGACTCTATTCCATTACAGCAATATTATTAGTTTATTTCCAACGTCCATGATTTCACTATCGGGAAGAGAGTAAGAAAAAGTTTTAGATATTTTCGTACCGTGCTAACACTGGCCAGACGCGGCATGTATAATATAAAGCAGTCATTGCACCAGACCTTGACCCGCTGCTTAGTGGTCGACATTCGAATTAAATAATTGTGAGTGCGGGATCAAGGACAGTGGTCTGCCTTAATTACTAGATTCCGATATGAAACATACGAATTGATGATAATAACGTAAAAATGACATTATTTTTTTGGATATTATATGACCAGTGCTATCATATGACACGCAATATAGTTATTTAATCAGTTTTTTTTCTTCTATGAACGCGTTTCGTGGTCAAATTGTACAATTATTAAAGCGACTCTCTCGGTTACGCAATATAATAGCAGGCTATTAAAATAAAATTATAATTATTTCAATAGTATAGTTTGCCAATGGTTTTTTAAAGCGAAATAGGCGTGTCACTTGGATTTAAGTAAAATCATAAGTTCATTTATCAAATATTGGAACTCCATATAAGAATATTCAATAAATCATTTTTTAAGTGCGGAATAAAATTAGTTCCCGCTACACGTGTTTTACCTCCTATCCCAAAATTAGTTCCCGCTACACGTGTTTTACCTCCTATCCCAAAATTAGTTCCCGCTACACGTGTTTTACCTCCTATCCCAAAAAGGTTATATAAAACCAAAAATGCAGTAAGTTTCATCCCTCTTCTTTTTCCTTTGGGTCTATAGGTAACAGACACTTCCAATGTAATATGACACCAACACTGATCTCGTAACAAACCGGGATCATTCCATCTATAGAAAGCCTCGGGGTAGTAGGTATAGTAGAAGTAATGTATACCATACTTCGCTCTCTCACCCGTCTCGGACGTTTCGAGTTCAATGACTACCGAACTAAAAAAAAACTCCATTTGGACTTTCTAATATTCTTAGTGTAATTATAAAAAAATCGACCATATAGTAATCATTTTGCTAGATTGCTTGTTTTACTATTGAATTTAAATACTAACACTTTTTACAGCATCTTCAATTCATATTTGAAAGAAAAGTAAAACAAGAAAATCTGATTCAAATCAATAATTGAATTTGAGGAAAGTAAAGATGAGTGAAAAAATAAAAAAAAGCATGAACGGATATGTAAAATTAAAGTTTTGTTAGTGTATAGAAAGGTGTGGACATTTGTGCTATATACTTGATCCAAAGAGATATGGCAAAATTGTATATAATACAATTTATTTAGCGCTGTAGTGTGTAAGAAAATCTATTTTCTTGAGAAATCGTTATTTTGCTCTAAATAATATATGGAAGTTGAAATCGATGTAGAAGTGATCAAATAGAAAATCATTTAAATTATATAAACACAGTAAGAGACTCTGTATTGTATTATACTTCCGTTGTATACAGTACAACCTGGCGGGCTTATTTCCAAGAGGCAATATCTTCCAACCAAATGGAAAGTGGTAAAAGAAGCCTTTAGTGAAAAGTAGACAAATGGCTTACCAACTAGGCCACGGAGGTCGTCTGATATGAACGTGTAAAACCTGTAACCGATATAATTCTAAATAAAATGTTTTAAGAAAATTCAACTAATTAATTACTCGATCACTTGAGATATGTATGAGGAACAACAGACAACCAACTTCACAATAATTTCAAGAACAGAAACATACCTTCAATTTTAAAAAATACAGAATGTTGCGAAATACAAGAAATATGTTTTGAAAGCGAAAATCATACACATAGTTACTTGACCTCTGTTTTGTTATCGCCACACCAGCTGTGAATTTCACATATCATTTGATGTATGAAACGCAATAAGCCGCTGGCCGAATCGCATCCGTTCGACTAATGGACAAATTAATGGACGCGTCAAGCGATTCATTTAGAACAGAGGCAATGATACAATGTCAAAAATGGTTTATAATGGCATCCTTGAAATAAGACACGAAGCAATGTCAGCGAAAATGTTTAAGACAATCATTGTTCATAATGAGTCCTGATATATAAAAAAGACAATGAATGAAGAGCGAGGAAGGGATAGACCAAGAAAAAAATTAATGGCGATAGAGAAATTTTAACTAATGAATAGTGGAAAAATGTATGATTATTGAAAAATCAGGGAAAGTTACAAAAAAATCGGGTATAAATGAAACAATGTAGAAGTCAAATAACATAAAGTACCAAATATTAACCATCACAATTTTATACTAGACAATTAATCCGTACCTTGCTCGGTTTAATTTTTTTGAATAACGTTTCCGAATTATCATAGATACAAAATATTCACAGGGTTAACACTTGCTACTCATGTTAACCCATTTTATACCAATTTCCCAAATAAAAAATCACAATAAACATAATCGACTGCAGCTGAATGTCCAAACTACAAACTCTTCACTACTAAAAAAATTAAAATAATGCAACATCTACTATATTATAACAAATCAAAACCACTCTAAATTATTATCGACAATAGTGTGCTATGTGGACGACGTCTGTTTTAAGATTTTACATTTTTTCACTTCAGAGCGTATCGTATAGTTCTGGGTAATTGTTATCATAATTTGAATGCAAAATAGAAAAGGCCGAAAGGAGCGAATTATCTACTAAGATGAGCTTTCAGGGTACTGTTTAGCCTATGACGCAAAAAAATCAATAATTGAACATTGAAGAGAATGTGTCGACTGGTAAAAGTCTAAATCCAAGAGAATCTTCCATATTTAAAAAAAACTGTTGTATTTAGATCATTTTGTTAAAGTTGTACTATGAAAGCTATACTTTTTTTATAATTTCTATACAATAATAAAAGTATTTATTTTTTATAAATACACTCAATTTGATCCTTTGTGAAAGTCATGAAAGAAAATAACAATTAAGCAATGCATAACCTTGGGGGATTGAGCTAACTACTACTGTGAATAAAACTATCAAGATCCTATGAAGTGGACATCACTTGACACTGGGGTATACTCCTTCATATATAGGAGTTCACGGCCATTATGTATTCAAGAAGAAGAGTTTAACTACAGATTATTAATAAATGTATACTTAAACTTTTTAGGTGTCATTCTGCACTGAATCACATTATTTATGTGATTGCTTCCATGGGCTGTTCATCGAACTGATGTCAAGAATCGACGACCGTGATTTAACGGTTAGCATTCACGCTAAGCAAGCGGTCGCCCCAGATTCGTTTCTTTTTGTTGGGAATCCGGAAACAGGGCAAAGAGGAGGCAAGTGCTATAATTCCAGATATGATAATACATTTTATTTTTTTTATTTTTGTGTTCACTCATACATAGTAGTTTTGGCGAGATTATTGCTATACAGATATTTCTTCGAACCTACCAACTTTTCTTTGATACTCGTACTTAAAATGTTTTATTGACATATATAACATTTTTTTTAAATTCAAGTAAAAAAATACTTGTCGACAATACAGCTTCGACGAATTCTTTGGGCACATTGCTCGTGGCCAAGGAGACAGTTTGAAGAGGTTTATGATTACTGAAAGCGTGGAATGACGACGCATGAGAGGAATAATCCTAACGCGTTGGACTGATCAAGTGAAATACGTAACTGTCCTCCGAGTCGCGGAGTCCAGGGATGGATGGAGAGGAGTCGTCGGAGGCCATCATGGGAGTTACGATGCTCAGTCATGAGCTATACGATAGGATGATGATGAAATAAATACTAACCTCGAAACAATAATGATACGACTATAAAAAGTAAAGGAATACATTCAACGATAAAAATGGAACATATAAGAAAATAAGAATGAAAAGGTATTCTTAGTAATGTTATATATTTTCAATTATCTCTTAAACGTAATTAAGGATGGTAAACATCTGTTAAAACTGTAAGCAAAGTTAATTCCACAGTTACACTGAGTGGACTGCAAATGAAAAATTGTAAAACGAAGTGTGGTGTATTGATGTATATAGTAACTTTAAAAAATTACAAGCTTTGTAATGCCGATTATATTAATACTGTATCTAAATATTTGCATTCTTCTTTTATTCTCCCTCAATCAATTAAAATTCTTCGACCTGAGGTGGTGACGAGTAATAACATAAACGAGTTATGGAATACTCGCCTGCAGCGAAGATATAGTTTCAGTAATATTTTTTTAAATTTTGTCTACCGGACACATTATACTAAATAATACATAACAGAGGCTTATCATAAAGATACTCATACGAATTTTTGAATAAATAATGGCTAAGCGTCGACCTTTGGAACAAGGGTTTTTAAAAGAGATTTTAGAAATTTCACTAAAACGACCCATGTATAAACTGAAGACGATGGCTTTTTTACCCAACCTTAATTGACAGTAGATCATAAGAATTTTATAATAATTTTTTGATTCTACTGAAATATAAAAAAAAATATTATCTAGGCATTAAACATATGTAGATGCGAGGAAGTACCGAAAATCAAATGGCAAAATTCTTCAACTAATTATAATGTTTCATTGTTCACCCAAATAGCGTATTTATTTTCCTTAAATCCTTTTCAATTACCATTACCTTGGATTCTGGCACATTTATTCTTATGTATTTTTCTTCACATATCGCATACGATTCACTTATCATACGCTGTTTTCATTCATCGTGTACAATTCACTTATCATATCATTTTCATTTACCGCTGACACTACTATGTCACCAGCATACAGCACAGCAGTCCACATATACATATTCCCCTTTGACATTTACCGCTGACACTACCATGTCACCAGCATACAGCACAGCAGTCCACCCCTTTGACATTTTTATGCTACGTTTATTTTTATTTACTGTATTTATTATTTTATTTTATTAATTATGATAAATTCAAAATAGTTTTTTATTAAAATTAGCAATTTACCAGATTTTGAAAGAAGGTAAAGTGAGAAGTACGAACAATGAAATCTTGTGCATGACGAGATGTATGAATTTAGTGGTGGCGGAAGCTGTGTGCTTTATTTTTATTTATTTATTATTTATTACACATGACAAGAAATATAAATAATTTGCGAAAAAATAACACGTTATTTAATTTGGACACACAATTTTAATGGATAGAAAAGTTTGGAGATCTGTTCTCTCTACTTGTCTTGCAAGGTAATGATATATATATATGGATGCATTTATTTTTATTTTTGATGCACTTGTGTTATATGTTTTTCTGTTTTGTGCATAAAAAATCCGTTTTGATTATGTGTGAAATTTTGTTGTTTATTTAAATTTTTGTATTTGGCATGTTTTATAGTTTGTACAATTGCAGTTTCCATGTGAAATTTGTTTCGATTTTTTAAATTAATTATTATTGAATTTTGAGTTTTTGTAAACATTGCGGACGCTAAAGATAAATAAGTAAAAAAATCCACCTTTCTATCCTTCAACTCTACAGAGATTGATGTCTTAATAGCGCTAGATACATTTATTATTATTATTTTTATTAAATAACGAGTAGATACCGCTGACAAACTTGATGTATGACATACTTGTATAACTAAAGTGTAACACAATACGATAAAATATAATTAATTTTGTAGTACAATTACAAAATTAAAACAAAGTAATAAAAAAAGATTTTTAATTTTTTTTTGAAAAGTCAATTAAACAAGAAAACGAAAAACTTAAATATTTTCAGACCAAAATTAAGTTTTCACCTAATGAATAAGATTAACACGTTTTCATCTGAAAATGAAGTAAAATGTTGAACCATTGTTTAAGAATTTCTTTACAATTTTTTTCCCAATTTAACTTTTTGCCTTCCACCTACCCATTAAAAGCTATTCTCTGTTTCAGCAAATGAGTTCTTGACGAATTACGTTTATTCTGAAGTTTGAATAAGAACACAGTCGACGAAATGAAAGGGACAGAAATTGTATAAATTAAAGGACAAAGGAAAACGTTTTCTCGTGAGGAACTAAAACATGTACAAAATGGACTACGTGATGTGTCTGGAACTTTTTAATAGAAGTTATGATTGTTTGTCACTCGGATCAAGTTTAAGTATGTCCCCAAATGGAAAAGTGACTGAGGTCACCTAGTTGGTAGAACGCTATATTTTCTTCCTGAATGTTTTTAGTGTGATGGTTCGCTGGTGTATTAAGTAAGATGAATAAGAGTACGTTGAGATAGTTTGGGCATGTAGAACGAATGTATAAAGAAAGACTAACAAAATATGTATACAGTGCAGATGTGAGTGGAAGGCGTATGAGAGGAAAACCTATGAAAGAATGATTTGATCAAGTGAATGATATTATAAAATAACGAAAAGTAAAGAAATCGTAAAGGTTGTATGAGAAGGTGTATGGATGTGGAAGAGGCTAAGGAAATATGTCAAGTTTGGAAAGTGTGACTCTTTGTCCTCTCAGCCTGCTCCAACAGGGAAATAGCGTAATGGTATATATGCGTGTATGTATCGAGCTCTTTGCCCTATGGAAGCCAAAAAAAATGTCCCCAATTTACTTTTTCACAAGAAGCCTTTTAACACCATTCTCACTAGTTATAAACAATTATATTGTACAGTACATCTTTTTTTTCTTTTTTGATTTCTACGGATTTCTTTTGTATCCGAATTGGCAACTTGTACATAATAAACTGGTAACTTTGAGACATTACCTTTGGCCCCATTAATAGGGCCTTCGGATTTTAAAACTACTGGAGTAGTCACTAAACTTGCAGTTAGTATGCACTAAACTTGACTAGGCACTAAACTTGCAGTTAGTTTTATCTCACGGTTAAGCAATACAACTGCACATGAAGAGATAAAAACACTTGGACACATAGTGTGTATGAGAATCGTTACTAGAAAAACTCTTCCACCATATTGGTAACCATGTAATTGTTTTTTTTTTCGGTGATTATCGGAAATCGAACACGTAATTTACAGGTGCAAGTCAAACGTCTTACTATCTAGTCCACGAAGGTCTCGTAGAGAGATAATCTATACAAAAAAGACATATATGAAAGGCTGTAGGAAAAATAATGGTATCTTCGTTGAAATTTAAATTGTTTTGAGTTTAGGCCTTGGAGGATTCTAGAGAATTTTACATTAAATGATAGATGTTACATTGAAACGTAAGCGGTCTTGAAGTGGTATTTGGTCACTAAATACCTTGGTATTAAATCTTTGATAAGAATTTAACAAGTTAATTTAGTAGTTACTCATACAATGTTAATTTATAAAATATTTAAAAAAAAAAACTAACATTAGACTGTAAAATTAGGTATTTTAATTACAAGATATAAATAAATACATTCACATCAACTGTTTTAATCGATTGTTTATTTGAGAATAACAAGTCTTTCATAGACAGGCTTCTTTCAATGAATTAAATTGTGGAAATTTTATATATATATCACCATGATTATCTGTCTATTCACCATCACTAACATATGACGCCATGCCCCCTAGTGGCATAGGCAGCGAGAACATAAGATACGAGTATAAGTAAAATTTTATCCTGGAATACAATTTTCGCTTCTGCCACGTTTGTACACTTCGTTAAACATACTCTTCTATTATGAACGCTTTTCGCTCTTACCTTTTTCGTATTTTTTTCATCATTCAGTCTTTCTACGTAGCTGAACAACATCAATGATCCTTATCTCATCTTAAACATTGCATCATCCTTCAAGTCGCATTTTTTCCAAATGTCATCATAACCTATTCTGGCATACATTGTTTTCCACACATTTTTTACTTTCTCCCATCAACAGATAATTAAATTTATGAAAATGAAAACTTATAAATTTTATCATTATAAATAATACTCACGTCCTTTCAAATCATAATTTCAAAGTTGAAAAAAAATTAAGCCATTAGCATTTTCCATGAATCAGTTCATACATGTGTAATTTCTCAACTGACACATATTATTTTTCTGACCGTTAAACACATGTCAATATAAATATTTCCCGCAATGATTTTCCATTTCAAAACCAAGTACGATTCTTTGTTCCTGGCCTAATCATTATATGATATAATATGGATGTCGAAGTATTGTTGCAATGTTTAAGGGTGTAACTACTCGTAATTAAAATTATGAAAATTTAATTTTCATTCAATTCTGGTATACATATTTTGCTTTTCCCTCGTCTATATACTTCGTTATAAATAATCTTCTAATGTAAAAGATTTTTCATTCTATCTTTTTTCTAAATTTGATTCATTTAGTTGTGCCACGTTTTTATAGGTCTAACCAAACTTATCGTATATTCATATAATATTACTCGTATGGTTTGTTTTGGCTATTATCTATGCAATAATAAACAAAAAAAATCACGGTAATGGACCTATCGATGATTTATATTATTTTCGTATTATTTCAATATTCGCCTTTTCGATTATTTGTCTCTTGAAAAGGGTGAAGTTCAAGCAATATACAAACGTGCGGCCCTGTAGTCGCCTTTCAGAGAAAGAAAAACTTTTTGAAAGGGAAAAAGTTTAAATAGGAAAACATGGGAAATGTATGAAGACATAAGCATAGAAATTGCCCAAATTATGTCAATCCAAATGAATTTGCCGCCCACGCTGAGAGTTGCGGTAATGGGCAGACATGGCGGTTTTGATTTGATTACTTCTATGGGCTCATAAATAAAATGATGAACACTGAAAATGTATTCGCGAAATGAAGAGTTATGAGAGAATTTATATTGCTCGATGAATCTAATGATAGTGAATGAACAGGTGATTGTTTTTCACAGAAAAAACTACGATTTATATCTCACAGTGGAAGTGAAGTGTACAGCAAATGGTAACGATTACTAGTAAATGTACACCCTCACTAAATGAAACAGTAAATGTAGAAGAAATTGTTAGTTGAAAATAAATGCTCTAGCATTTGTTAACTCTCTAGCCTTTGCTTACTGGTTGGGTAAAGAAAATGTAAAATAAAACGTTTTTATTTATTGCACAAAATAAAAGAGTTATGACGTTTCGATGTTCACAAAATGTTATCCTATTTGCATTTACACTCTCGCATTTCAAAGCACAAGAACCGCAAGTGCGCATGGATGTTTGTATTCTAGAACAGTGGTCCCCAAAGTGTGGTACTTGGGAGTCGATATTTGGGGGTACACCAAGAACAGAAAAAATAGAATATTTACTAAAGATAACAAATACTAACTAAAATTATTAAATCACACGATCATAAACATCAAATAGACGAGAAATCGATAGCGACGCCACTATCGGTTACTCGTAAAAGAGGTCGACAGCAAATCTTTGTAAGTTAAGTGTAGATATTGCGCGTTTCGCATACTTATTCCGTCGGGCAGTACCTCAGGGACTCGCACTATAAATTTCTTCTGTCTTAAGGGTACGCGATCAAAAAAGTTTGGAGACCATTGTTCTAGAATGTTCATTGATGACGAACAGTGGAAGTTGTGCGATCGAGATGTTTCTTGAACATAGATAGAATACGCTCATTTGAAATCTCAAAACAACATTACATCGCTGGATTTTGATCCTGCGTTATTAGACCCAAAAAATAAAATATAAATAATATCTTAATGGACTTCGTCGCCAATTTTTTTAGCATTCGTGAAAAATACTTCGGCTTCCAACATAAGCAAAAGAAAACAAATATTGATATATTTGTTTTCTTTTGCTTATGTCGGATATTGTGCAGTTTCCCTAAATTGTAACTTTTTAAATGTATTTTTAACCCAATATTATAAGCAAAGCACCTTTTTAGATTTTAAATTCTATAGTTTATTTTCATACCCAAATGTAATAATTGTATTTTTCTGCATTTTATATTGCTATTGTTGAATTATCTTACCTAAATACTCATTTAGTTTATTTCTTAGGTAAAATGATGGTCATTCTACACAAAAGCTTTAGTAATTATTTATAATATTTACAACAAACGCACTTTTAAGTCCCTTGGAAAAATAATCTCAAAACAAATTAAACTACTCGTTTCGAATTTAATAATAAAAGAGTTAAAAAGTGGTTCACAGATTTCATTACATTCGTATGATGCGGACATGTTGAAGAGCGTTTCATGGAGACAATATCGTTGACCTCAGGCTAAGAACGCGTTAAACACGTGTTAGTATAGTTACCAGACGAACTCTTTCAGCAGACGGGGACCCCATTTTTCTTTCGGGTACAATCTGGAAATGAACCGGGTGGAAGTCAAGCAATTTACCAACTAGGCCACGGAGGTCGTACTTTATACAACGAAAGCGTAATACAACAAAACAATGGACATCACTGAACACCTGATCCAAAAGAAATATGTCACTTTAAAGGTGAGTGAGTTTATAATATTTGTGAGAGTGTAGGTTTGACTATTTACAAAGACAATTTCTATCATAAGTTTTTCAAGGATAATAAATTTTAAAAATATCAAAAATAATTTTATGTAGTTTAAGGAGTCTTCATTGTTTTAATATATTCATAAATACAACATTTGGCCAAATTCATTCCATCGCCATTCTTTTTGGAGTATGAAACGAGACGGATCTGGCCCGGCCATTTTAACATCACGGATAATTATTCGTAGACGTTTTCGTTCTTCCAAAAGATAAATTTAAGCTTTTTATGCTAAATTTAATCTTATTTTATCCGCAAATGTCGTATATTTTGTTGAAGACTGACAAAAAAAACTTAGTTTTTTTCGATAATTTTATAAGCTTTTAATTTGACATGTCCGATCCTTATTTTTTTTCAAATTTTATTTTAGACGAGAAAATATTGAACTTGATTTATAAAATTATTAATTTATTTAACACTTCATTGTAAACACAATCTGGCGGGCTTATTGCCAGGCGGAAATCTGTTCCAGCCAACCAGAAAAAAGTTAATAAAGGAAGTAATATGGTTGCAAAAAATACTCAAATGATTATTCATCTTCATGAAATGTTCGTACATAATTAAAGTAAAAGTGAGACATCATTAATCAAACAAAAAGGAATGTATGGTGGAGAGGAAAGAAAAATCAGAAAAGAAACACATTACATTACTGACCAGAAATTAAGAGTTTTTCGATGGCTTCTAAAAGCATGCCAAGTACGAAGCGAGTCTTACATTGGTTTGTAACTAGTTCCAGAGTCTCATTGCAAGTACAGTAAAGGACGATGTAAAAAAAGAAGAGCAGTGAACTGGGAAGGTCAATAAACAATCTCTGTTTGAGCGAAGCGCAAGTCCATGATCGGAAAGACGTTGATAACTTTCGGTGAGATAAAAGGGGGCGGCGGGACGGTTAATGATACAAAAGAGATAGTATGTAAACTTGGTGTCTATTTCTCATATTCAACCAGTTCAGCTTCTTCTGGTGTGAAGTGATGTAATCGTACTTTCTCAGGTTAATAATGAATTTTAGACAAACATTTTGAAGACGCAGTAAGTTCCTCCGTAATATCCAAATAACAGATATCCACATATTCCATAATCGGAAAGAGTAGAGATTGCAAGAGTAAAATGGTGGCTATAGTAGGCAGGAACCTTTGCAACACTTTAAAGGAATGAAGAAGATCCTTCGGCTTAACTCATTTATTTGATCTCGCCATGAGAGTGTTATCTATTAGCACTCCTAAGTTTTTAACTGTTTTGTTTGATAGAGCCATCGAGTAATATTGGAGAGAGTAAATCAGTATTAAATTTACTGAGAAGCTGAGGACTGCCAATAAGGATCGCTTGAGACTTCGTAGGATTGATGAGGAAGCCATACTCCTTAGTTCATTCATTGAAGGTCCGCATTTAGATTGTTATATGCTGTGTGAAAGCAATTTGAATCAAAGTGAATAAACAATATATCTGCAGGTCAACCGCACACAGATGATAAGAACACTTAAGACATGATGTTATTGGGTTGATGAATATAAAAAAGACTAGTGGGGAGATAATTCCACCTTGGGTAACGCCTGTAAAGAGATCAGTTCATGCAGATACATGCTCCTAGTATTTACAGGGTTGCTATCGTCCTTTTAAATAACTCGAAAACTAAATAATGACTGATTCAGATAATCGTAATGAACGAATTCGTGCCAGAAGCAGATCAAAGTCTACAGAATTGAAAGCAATGCTAAAATCCAATAGACATAACAATGTTAGCTGTTTTAATCTCATTTCACGTCTCACAGCACCCGTGATCTTGACCGGTGCGGTTGTAGTGCTATGCTCCGGACGAAAACCTAACTGCAACGGGTTAAACAATTCAAATTGATTCAGATGGGAGTCCATTTGTATGTGAACTATTTTTTGGTGATTTTTTTAAATTTAGGCAGAATATATATGGACCTTAAGTCTTTATATAACGTGGGTGAAACAACTTTCAGAATCGGAATAATTAAAGCCTTCTTTCACACAATAGGAGAGCTGCTAGTAGACAAAGAAATATTTATTATGTGTGTTATGGTGGTAGGAAGAATAGCATCAATAATAAAGGAGATGAATTCAATCGAAGAATTGTCCGTCACCCATCGCTTTCGTGGATTTCAATTCAGTGAATTTTAAAAACGTTATTTAAGAATATCACTTTAAAGTAACAACTTGCATAGTATTTTAGACCTTGAAACAGAAATTCTTTCATCATGATGAAACTGAAAACAAAATAAATGCAAGCAGAAAAGCAATAAACACATATACTCGAGAATTATTATCGGACTCGTTAACACTTATCGCAAATGCGTACTAAATTATGGGGGTACTAAGCCACACTTCAGCAAGCAACAAATATTTCATGTTGTACATTGTTGCGAGCCGTTCCACCTGTCAGGAAGTTATCAATATACGCAAGGGGATATATTATTGCAATCATAACTTAGCGCATTGAGAAAATAAGTTGCGAAAGACTTACGAAACAAGTATAAACAGAATGATTCAATACTTAAATGTGAAAATATTCTATTAAAAAACGGAGTCACACGTATATTTCACTTTATAAAAAACCCTGTTAAATTGTTGGCAATAAACGAAACAGGACTGTCACTTTTTTGTATAGATTTTTTTCACATTTAAGTGTGTATAATTTAGTTTAAAAAATGAGGCCTACACTATAAACACCAAATAAATTAATATGAAATGAATATACTTGTCTGAAATTAATGAAAAGCGAGGAAAATGTAGGCTAAGAAAAGAGTGAAAGGATATTGTAAGAAAAAATAAAACTGAGATGAAGGTAATAAGTATGAGAACCAGAAAAGCACGTAAACTGAAATGTATGTGAGAGCCGTGTGCATGGAGAAAAAGGCAAAGAGATTTGTCCTTGTTTTGTATACCCCAAAATACCTCCGTGGCCTGGTGGTAAGACGCTTGTCTGCCGATCCGGAGGTTGCAGTTTCGATCCCCGCTGAAACCCATATTAATAAAATGTGATTCCCGTCTGGTTTTAACTTAGAACCCATTAAAAACCATATTTCTGGTTGGCTGGAAGAGATTGCCACATGTCAATAAACTAGCCCGGTATAATTAAAAAAATAAATAAATAAGTTACGTAGCTTGATGGTATATGTATGTGTGTTTAACGAAGCGCAAAGAGTTGACTATGAAAACTATTTTCTAGATTAAAAATTCATAACACATACTGATACGTACATACCATCACGCTTCAAAATGCATACACATATACCTACAATTTCCCTATTGAGGTAGGTAGAGATGACAGAGTGCCAAACTTTCTTATTACAACATATTTATTTCGTCTTCTCCACCATCATACATCTTTACATAAAGTTTCGTGTGTTCTCTTATTCGTTACATTTCCTTCTTTCAAATTCGTTACATTTCCTTCTTTCATCCTCCATCAGTACTATCCCTCATGCTTGCATACATTTTTCTTTACTCATCTTTCATAACACATATGGTATATTCAACATGTCCAAACCACATATCAATTTTTATCTCACATTTATTCAATAATTATGATACATATAATTATTATTTTGTCATATATTGACATATACTCGTAATTTGTTCTTTCCAGTTCATGTATTCCCACCACAATTACTCGGTTCTTTAAATGTATTTAACATGTCCACATTTCACTCCCATATACTACATCAATAACGACGTGGCCTAGTTGGTAGGACACTTGTCAACCAACCCGGAGGTTGCGGGTTCGATTTCCGCGGAATCTCATTTTTTTATAAAAAGTATCTATGCCTGGTTTTCGCTTAAGGTCTTTGTTACATCTTTTTGGTTGTTGGAAGAGGTTGCCACATGGCAATAATCCTACCAGGTTGTATTATATACAATGAAAGTGTAATACAATACAGTCAATCAATGTTCTACGACTTCCATGGCCTAGTTGGGAAGACCCCTGTTTACAACCCGGGTTGTAAACAGGGGTCAAAAACAGGGGTGAAAATGCATGCACACCTCCCATATCACTTTTGTTTCACCAAAAGTGATATGGGAGGTGTGCATGCATTTTGACATTCGTAACCTAGTTGGTAAGATGTCTGTCTTCTAGTCCGGCGGATGCTCTTTATATATATATATATATATATATATATATATATATATATATATATATATAAATCATTATGGTTGGTTGGAAGAGATTGCCCAATGGCAATAACGTCAAACCAAGTCGGAGTTCTTGCGAGTTTACTATATTCGGTAAAGTATTGAATTGGTCTGATAATGAAGGTTGTAACATTTTCAAAAGATAATCATTTTAGACAATTCAACGAAGTAATAACTTTTAAAATAAGTGGAAAACAATCGTGTAAATCTTTGAACATATCCAAAAGAAAATATAGAACTATTCAATGTAATTTTATCTTATAATTTGGTTTGTTTTATTACATACATACCATCACGCCGCTTCCCTGCTGGGGTAGGCAGAGAGAACAGTCCGCCAGGTATTACTATCTCGGCACACATATTTTGTCCTTCCACCTTCTCATACACTTCTATCATTTCTATCACTTCTTACTTTTCCTTCTTTTAAAATATTCACTTGATCCAACCATACTCCCTTGATATTTATTAAACAAGCGTTTCACTTTCTTTGGCACTGTATATTGTTTATGTATTTCTTTATTCATTCGTTCCACGTGCCCAAACCGTATATATTTGTTTTTATTGTTCCAAATTTACTAACATTTTTTATATAATATGAAACCTTTAAATAAGTTAATGAAAAAATATATACGTTAAAATGTTTTGTCTCTTTATTATACGAGGTTCATTCTCAGTAATTAAATTTTTGATAATTTTCATCAAAAGAATATATCATTATTCGATGATGTTATTTAAGTACATAATAATATGATAAATACAAATGTTGGAACCTCTAATGACTGTAATCCGTGTCGAAACGGTCCTGTTTACAAAACAAACGGTTTTTATGGCATTTGTCAAAGCGGACGGCACGACATACCGCCATTAACATTTCAAACTGATCAGTGATCGCTCTTGATAGGGAGTACACGTGAAATTAATCCCCTGGAAGCAATGAACTCTTCATCAAGGACACTATTTTATTTGACGACATATTAAAATATATTACTTTGCCAATTTTACTGAGAATATTGTTCGATATATTGTAGCCCCATCTCAGAAGGTTGAAAGATCGGCACTAAGTGACATTTTGTTTGAAGAGCGATTTTATTTGATAGTTATAAAGATTGTGAAGGGATGTGGGACGAAATACAAATGTAACGGATATAGTCCTGGACATTCAAGGCACGTAATAAACAATTAATTGATACCTTTGAGTGTTGAAGACAGCTCTCGCTTATTCCATGAACTTTTAAATTAATCGATCGATCGGTTATTGAACAGCTCGGAGTTGAGACGCGTCTTTCTATGCTGTATGTAAGAAGAATTTCATAGTGTTTGGGATACATAGCACGGGGGTGAACGAGAACCATGGCTGGTCAATTCTGGCGAGAAATATGAATGACAAAAGTAGCACAGGTCGAACCCCACTCGAAGAAGTGACCATGCTGGGGGGTTTCAGAAAGCAATAAATAGAGCAAGAAATCACTTATACTGGAAATGGATGGTTACTAACCACCAGAATCATCAGAATTGAGAGAAGGGCCAAGAAGAGAGAGAGAAGGAGAAAGATGGGGGGGGGGGGGAGTTCACTATATTTAATAAAATACTTCATTTTTTTGTTTACATTAGATTTCACATACAATCTACTGAGTTGTGTAAAAATACTGTACGAATTCTATCCATTTTTAGACCTTTGTGGCCTAGTTGATAAAATGCCTTTCTTCCAAACCTGGCGATTTCGAGTTAATCCCAGGTGGAAACCTTTACAAAGAATTTAAGTCTTTGGTGTATTTTTAACATCTTTTGGGTGAGATGGAAGAAATTTTCTTACGACTATAAATTACCAGGTTAAATTTTATGCAGTAAAAAGGGCAATTCTTTATAATAACACGAAAGTAGTTGTTGTTTTAAATCCCCTCCCCAAATTCCTTGATTCATCTCAATTTATTTCAATCTGATATACTCTTCAACGCGGTGTCTTCTGTTATCTCATATGTGTTTCTTGACCTTCGAGAAAGAAGTTGCAAAGTATACCAATTACATTCAACATGATACGAGAATATCCGAAAGTTTTCAATCTTGCGTTGAAAGACCTTCGTATAATGAATTCGCTCAATTCAAATGAAATCTTAATAGGCTTGATTTTCTTACACTTGAAAAAAATACTGCGCTCTATTGTAAATGTCTGAGAGTATGGACAGTACTTTTTATTAAATCATACAAAGTAATATCAATACTAAATGACATTTACATTACATTTAATGCAAAACAATGAGCTAATTTCCATGATGCGATTTAATTCCACCATTATGAATTTAATAACTCATATTTTGTCTTCAATCTTTCTAAGTTGAACATAGACGATCATGTGTGTTTAGTTGGTTCTATCCTGTGCCAAATGTGTCGTCTAAGGTCCTTCTATGCCGTTTATGTCAGCGAGTCATCGAGTCTTTAGTATGCCCACATTTATATACCTAATGTTTGTTCGTCTTTTCATTTAACGACAAATCACTTCTCTCTCTAAAAACACAAAAATATATTTGAAACCCTCTAGAGGAAAAAATAGACTAAACCCTTTTTTCGAAATCGCTTAAAAACCCCTGGGTGGAGTTTACCAACTAAGCCACGGAGATCATCAACAACAAAAAAATCACGTCATTTAAAGGAAAATTCCATTGTTATTTCTATAACTGCGAACAAATGTTTGAAGTAAAAAAAACTTCATAAATAAAAACTATTTTCGGAAGAAAAATCAGAATTTTAAATTTAGGAATTCGATTGTTTTATCAATACTCCAAATCGGATTCTTCCTTACAAGAGAGGAAAAAATCTCTCTCATTTCAGACTTAATAAATGTTCAGTGCTCTTTTCGTTATAAAAAAACGTCAACTCGTACTATCTAGAATATCCATAAATCTTTTCTGCTTCACATACTTTTATTTCCTTGCATTCTTTTTGAAATTTATGCCGCAAGTTTATTAAGACACAAATCAACAAAATTGTTTTGAAACAATGTTCTGTGTTTGTAAGATTTCGTGTTTTTTTTATCCGTCGTATGAGGTACATATTCTGAAATTTATAACATGTTTCTGTTGTTAAAAAATACAACGTTTCGAATGAATATAGCTACCATATTCAGATCTCACTGATGCCCAAAAACTACTGTTTACTCTATGTGAATTGACCTATTGGAGTGACGCGATCATTTGCGAGCACGACGATAAACGCGACAGACTGAGAGTGGCTGAAATACATCAAAAATATTGTATGCCCATAAGCATTGTGAAATTAAACATATTAGAAACGTGTGCTTTCTCTTTTCTTTCTTTTCCATTTAACCAGACTGAGCCACAGCAACGCGTGGCTGGGTACAACTAGTAGACTATAAAGATTCAAGCATGTAACTTTGTGAAATATTTTACGGCCATGGAAGGAATATACGAGTATGTTCTTCTCGTTCAAACACGGGCAAAACCTGGTAACAACCATTATGTTGTTTCGCTTAAAACATTAAATAAATCATATTCACACTTTATGCCTAAAGTAAAACTTGCTAGACCGACAAATTTATTTTCATGGAAATATGATAATTGTATAATATTCTCAACTGTCCTATCGCCCCCTCGTATCTTGTCGAAAATATTAAGTATCTATCCGAGCACAGACTTGCGCTACGCTCAAGCAGAGACTATTTGTTGACTTTCCCAGTTCTTCACTGTTCTTTTTTACTATTTTTGTTTGCTGTTTATGCAGCAAGACTCTGGAACCTTTAACGTTAGACTAGCTCTGTTATTGACGTGTTTAAAAAAGTGATTGAAAACATCTCAATTTTAAGTCAATAGTGTTAGGTATTTCATTCCCGATTTTTATTTGATTGATATCTTACTTTTATTGTGTTTATGAATTTCGTACAAATAAATAATAATTTAAATATTTTTACAGCCATGTAGCTTCATTTATGCAACTGTGTAATTGGTTGGGAGAAATTAACACTTAGCAATCCACTAGATTTTCATACAAAGAAGTGTTTGATAAATAAATATTTCTAAAATAAACTTAAACCATTCCTGAGCCAGCATACTTACTTTAATAAAAATATGATGATCCTCGTATATACTCGTTATGAACCTGTCAAATATAACGCGCCATGACAGTTCAATATGCTTAGATAACAGTACGCAACAACATTTGCAAATTACACAACAATGATAATAAAAGTATCAAAAAACATTTGTGCCGTTTATGTAAAGGGATCGCCAAAAGAACGTAATTTGTTGAATACTGAAAACTCTTATAGGCTTTCAAATAAACTTTTGCTGGGTGTTTACAACCCCCATCGACGTTCTGTTTCAAATCTCTTTGGACGAATTAAAAAAACAAGTTATTCTGGAATGGCCAAACAACACTGATAGAGTACGTGACAATGAATTATACCTACTCTCGCCTTTTTATAAGTTTATGAGTATCTTAAATATGGGCACTTTTTTCAACGCCGTTGTAATTTTAAATGGAATCATTCAGCTGTCGAATTTCCATTTAAACTTCCCACGTCCTCCCCACTTTTCCGATTGAAGCACTTTTCCGATTGAAGATTAAGGTGTCTTTCTAGTAGATTGACACTCCGAAAATCATCTACTATTGCGAGTCAATGTGTTAGTAAATACTCATATATTGATATCTGACATTACGCCTCGTTTTGACATCTGAGCGAATGATTACGTTATCAGTAAAAAGACTAGAACAGTCTTTCAACAAAGGATATATTCTCTTAATTAAGACACAAAGATTTCTACATATGCTCGCAAGATAGCTAACATTTTAGGATAATTATATTTAACATTTATAATAATTAAGTGAGTATTCGACACATTGAGTCGAAAATTAGATAAACCTTGAGACATATTTGAATGGCTCAAGTTCAAAGACTCCATGCTGCGTGACAGCTCGCGAGCTCGAGCGTCATGTTTTTTTTTTGCGCGAAAAAAAAACTTTTTGCGCAACAACTTGACAACCGTACGTGATTTTTCACGTTGATTAGAGAGCTTAGGTTCCACCTGCTTTGAAAATATCATGTTTTATACTTTTCATGTTGTTTTGTTCCAAAAAAAACAACAATATCTTCATTTAGTATTGAAACATTTTTTTTTAAATTAAAATTAAATTAAATTGACAAAAGTTAATCAATAAGAATTGCCTTCAATATCATTATGTGAATTTAAAATGTTTAATGCATTGGGTAAAGATGTAAACAATTAAATACATTAGACTATGAAATCAAAAATTGAGGTCCATGGTGGCGCGGCAGTACACTGGACTTCGAACGTCCTCTCGATCGCCAGTTCGAACCCCGCTCTGTGCTACTCCCCTCGAATGACAGACATTTTTTTCCGTCTAGTATTCGAGGGTATAAGGATACCTTTGATTTCGGCCATATATCTTATTAAAAAAAAACATCTTAGTATTTTTTAAAGTAATTGACTCAAGTGACAGACAGAACTTTGCGTGATTACCGTTTTTTTTTATACGCAAACAGTTGTTAATCTGATGTGATGAATACCAGGAAGTAGTTAAATTCTAGTTATTGATATAATTAACGTAAATTTTTTCAATGGGCAGCTTATATAATACATTGTTTTGGAAAGTAGCAGAACTTTGAAGTCGATTGTTTCTTCATCGAATAAATTTACTTTTATGAATCGACTTAACGTAGTGGGGGCGCTTTTGCTTATTATATGTTTGTGCGTCTACTGCATATATTATAAGTAAAAACAAGCAGACAATGAAATTTTATGATAATTGTCCGTTTTTTAATTTATGGATCTGAATTTGTCTACTAAATTTAGAGAAAAAACTGAAGTACGTAGCCAAAGAATACTTAATGCTATAGATGTGTTTTAAACATAAATATGTAGATTTTTTACAAATGTGTAAAATTAATTACACGGAGATCTGATCACAGAGATAAAAATCAAAAATATTTTATTATTTTTAAAGACTAGGTCAATATATACCAACAGACATTACAGTTGGCATTTGAACTAAAAAAACAATATTCAGTTTTTTAACATAAGAATAACAGCAGCTTTGAAGTAGAAGGAATGCCAATTATGAACGAATTGGACTCAAGGAATTATGTGTTTCCCAGGAACCTTCTGATTTGTGATCCAAAACGAAAGGACTTTATAAAATGGTGAAAAAAAACACTATTTTATAACTTAAGACATCCAAAAGAATGTAAGATAGGTTTAAGTTAAGTACAACTATTTTTTTCTATCAAACATCATCTATCTTAGTTACTGAAGTTTCATTCTAAGACGTGTTTTCTTTTAATCACTTGATAGAATTTTAGTATTATTGCTGTCTACGTCAGATGTTTTTAATAAGACACAAATAAAAAATACGTGTTCATGCCTTGACATCAGTATAAAAATATGTTTAGCAAATAATGAAACCACAGAAGTACAGTAATGAAAACAAGTCTACTTACTCGTACTTCTACGATTGATCTATTTATTTAAAATGCAAGATACTAATTTGAATCAATAATACTTGAATAACTCAAGAAAGGTGTCCTTATTGTCAATATAATAAATGTAATTTATTATACAATAATTTCTTTTAATAAAATACAGCCTGGCGTGATAATTGCCAAGTTGTAATTTCTGCCCAATAATAAAAATATATTTTGAAGAGTCAAAACCAGACTGAAAGCCTTTCAGAAAAATAGTATCAACAGGAACGAACCGGCAACCCACAGGTGTCTTAACAACTAAACAATGGAAATGAATATATTAAACAAAACAGTGTAGAAAAATACTTAAAGCTGTTTGATTGATAATTCCGTTTTTGAAAAATCAGTACTCGTAGATTTTTTTTTTTTTTTCATTTATTACTGTCCCCTTATTATTTCATTTGAAACAATGCAACAAAGCAAACGTTGAATCATTTTGATGGAAGCTTAGCAAACATTACAGCTTTAAACGTAAATCCGCAAAGACAAAGGATTAACAGGAATTCCTATAGCTACAGCCTCCATTTCGTCCAAAGCAATTTTATGAAAACCACTTTATCCATTGTCACTCCCCCCAGGAAATTCTAACCCTATTTGTGATCATTTGTTCTTAGGTTTGCAGTTAGAGGTCAAACTAAACATGTATTCTAAAAAGGTTTAGAAAACGAATATCTAACATAACGTATACTTTCTTGAAAATGAACAGATTTAATAATTATGTCCCATGAAAATGTTTTTCATTTAAACATGAATAAATATGTTCATTTTATTAAAATGTTTTCCACGAAAAATAAATTAAAATGAAATCTACCCTTACATTGTATTCTTTAAATTTAAAAAAATACCCTCAGTAAGTATCGTAAATAAAATATAAGTCTTTCTTCAGATTGACAGACTCTTTTTTAAATAAAAATCATTGTTTGCTTTTTACATACATACAATCTCACATTTTTTCTGTTGGGGTGGGCAGAAAGTAGAGAGCACCAGACTTTCCTATATCGACACACACGAATATTTCCCATCTTGTACCCATACACCTTCTCATACTCCTACGATTTCTCTGTCTACTTACATTTCCTTCTTTCAAAACATAAATTAATTCAACCACACTTTACTTGGCCTTTCTCTACTATGCCTTCCACTCAAATTTGCACTGTATATTTCCATTGTTAGTTTTACTTCTTTCATTTGTTTCACTTGCCCATATCATCTCGGAGTGTTTTTTTTTCATTTTATTCAACATATCAACTTGAAGTTCACATTCATTCCTAATCACTTCATGCTGTTTTCTATCATACATGTCACCTCACGTATTCTTCTTAGTACACGCATTTATACGGCATTTATTCGACTCCTTTCAGTATTTTACCATGTCCACGTTTCATTTCCATACATCAAAGTTTGGTACTAAAATACTGTTGTGGTTAACTAAAATACTGTGGTTTGGTACTAAAATACTGTTGTGGTTGTGGTAAAAACAGGTTTTGATACTGATCAGTTCGATATACACGATTGTTTGTTTATGTAAAACAAATATTTTTGTGCCCCATTTTCTGTTTACCCGTATCGCACCCGTAGTTCGATATTTCTCGTAACTCTTCCATTATCTGAGAAAAGACTGCCTAAACAGCTGAATTCTTCAAATCGCTCTAATCTTTCATTACTCACTCATATCTAACATTTGTTTTTCCTTTCACACTTTTTTGTAACCATGACTTTGGATTTCGCAGCATTCAATATCAGATATTTCTCTCACATTTCTCATACTATTCAGCCTCTTTCCTAGCTAACACTTCCACTATCATCAGCATACAGTAATCCACACACATTCCCATTAGACCTGTGTATATCATTGTAATACCTTTACACTCATTCATCTATATAAAAAATCAAAAAGTAGGATGACGTATCCTTGTTTTACCCCTTTAGAAATATTAATGTTGCTGTTTTAGGTTGACTTAAATTACATGCGACGTTTCGAATGCTTTACAGTTTTAATCCGCAGGGGCAATGTCAAGAAACATTACCGAATATAGTAAGTACGCAAGAAGCACCCACATAGCCATCCTCACTCGCGACTGCAACATTAACACGTGTTTGGTACCCAGACCTAGTCGCTCTCACGACAACAACGAAAACATGATCACGGCCACCAGAGTTAAAACCGGCGAGCACCGCCCTTCCCCCCTAAACGACAATTTCGAATTTAATTCTTCGAGTTGCGTGTATCTTTCCAAAAAGCGGAAACCATGTATTAAAGGATTAAAGTGAATTCCGTCATCTTTGTTGATGTTGTTTGGGTGTTTATATATTACGATTGTCTCTTTGATGAGGCGTGAATGTATAAGTTTAACTTAGTTACATTGTTGTTTTAACTTATGTTTAACAATTTATGAAAAGAATTTGATTTACAATACTCATCATGGAATACGAGAAGATTTTAGCTGAAAAGAAGACATTTTTCACAACAGAACACTTTAGAAACCACAGACTCAAAATGTCGATCCAGTAGAAAAGAGCTAGGAAAAAGTATTAAATTATAATTTAGTTCTTTACATTACACTTGGTGAGAATACCACCATGTTTTATTGTTTTACAATCCACCAGAAAGAAATTAAAAAGCTTTATATAAACAAACATCAGACTGGAGCTTTTTTCACGTTTTAGTGGTTGGAGATTAAAACGTCCCAAAATTTTCTTCAGGTTCTTCGCACTTTATAGTAATTATTATTGTGGCTACTCCTTCAAGTCACTTTTATGTGTATATTTTTCTTTTGTTACATTTTATGGTGTAAGTTGGAAGAGAGCCATTTATTTTTTTGATATTATAAAGATAGCTTAGAGTAGTTGTTCCCAGCCTATGGCCAGAGGACCACAAGTGGTCCGTTGTAATGTACAATTTGGTGGTCTGCGGCTATGATATCAATGTTTTATTTTGCTCTTATTTGGCTCAGGTATACCTAACGTTTAAGGTATATGAATTCGGTGTAATAGTTTGTCAATTTAAATAAGCGATTCCTTTGTAATTCTTTCGATTGCCAATTTTATTTCCTTCCATATCTGTTCGTGGAGTTCAAATTTCCTCAATTGCAATTTATGCTCCTAAGTTTGTTAGAAAATTGTCTTTGAGATTATTTTGTAAGTCTACGAAGACTATTTTGAAAGTTTATTGAGTGAGATGTAAGTATAAGGCTCTTTGAAATATATTGTAATTCTCATAGTTGAATTGTATGAATACATAATATTTATCAAGTTTGTACAAATTTTATTAATGATTTGTGTTAATAATATATTGATAATAAATAAAATTTATAATAGGGTTAAGAAACAAATCCCATGGGCCACTAAAACATATATACTCAAACCGGACAGTATCAAAATATGCTAAGATGAAAGATCTATGAGGATGAAATGTGGACGTGGAAAATGACTAAGAGGAGCCGGATAAATACTGTAGAGATGTGTGCATTGAGAAAAATACATGGAATGACAATGTATGATATGATGAAGTGAAAAGAAATGAATGTGAACTTAAGGGCGATGTATTAAGTAAGACGAATAAGAGTACGTTGAGATGGTTTGGGCATGTAGAACGAATGAATGAAGGTACTAACAAAACAGATATACAGTGCAGATGTGAGTGGAAGGCGTTTGAGAGAAAGACCAAGGAAAGTAGGGTTGGATCAATTGAATAATATTTTGAAAGAAGGAAAAGTAGAGTCAGATAATTCGTAAAGGTTGTATGAAAAGGTGTTTGGACGTAGAAGAGGTAAAGGATGTGTGTCGAGTTAGGAAAGAATGGTTCTCTGACCTCTCTGCCTACTATGACAGGGAAATGGTGTGATAGTATGTATAATTTACTAATTCCATGTCATTTGGTAACTGATTAGAACATTTTGTCATACACATAGAATATAAACTTCCACCCGGAATCGGTTAATCCGACTACTGTGTTGACCTGGCATAATATTTTACCAATAATTTGTGCGTGTATATGTTTTTTTATTTATTCCGTGTCATCTGGTAATTAATTAGCAAACGTTTTAAAATTTGTTATGAAATATAAACTTTTTTACCAATTGAAAAAAAATTATTACAATAATTCGACCCGAAATGAGATGTTCCAATAACTGGATTGACCTGGAATTAGTTGTTCTTGGTCAACCTAGTGAGGTATAATGATAGGGATTTAACCGTTGCCGGTCATGTGGTACGAAGTGGGCTACCTCTTAATGTTAAGGATATAGGTGGTGTGTGCAGCTTTAGGAATCACTTGAAGACATTTTTTTTGGAAGCTCTTACCAAAATTTATGAGGATATACTCGTATAAACCCTACACTTGAAACCGAATGTGTTACTATCACATATTGAAAGATCCACAAAGATTTTTTGTAGTTCGTCTTCCCTTCGGGTAGTTTTGTACAGTTTTCTTAGCAAATATGTTTTACTGAACATATGCAGATGCTGGAAAGTACAATACTTAATCATAATAGCTGCAGTACTACCTACCCATATTGAAACTCAACTTATATATTATTCATATATATTTATTTTGTAATATTTTAAATCTATCAATAATAGTGTCTTATAATTAGAGCGCCTTTGATGAGAGACTGCTCTCTTAACGGCGGTGTATAAATGTTAATTTTATCATTATTATAAGTTTATTCAAAAGGTTGAGAACCAATGTATTAGAGTACATACTTATTTCTCTACTTCTATCATTTATTAAGAACGATGTTAGTATATTTGTTTTAGAAACTTTTCTTCCATTTTTCGCCAAAACTTTTGTTTAATAATCGTTCCTTCCATATTTGTGCCACTATTCATAGGTAATAAATATAAAAGCGAGAAAAGTTTCAAAAGAAATGAAATTATCGAATCATTTCTATGAACTTTCTGCGGAAAGAACAAATAAGATTCCTGCGTGAGTTGAAAAAAAGACCCGCCTCGGTGGTGAGTGCTTTGAAAAAGTTATTCCGAGCTTTTTTCAAGAACAGCTAAATTTATAAATTTACTTACCGTTACGCTATCAAAACAATACGGAATAATTCGCCTTTTCGTACCTTTGTGGATAAAATGTAAAGTTTTTATTATAAAAAATCTAATGTAAGTAGAAATCTCATTTTTTATCATGAAATTTTCTAACTGTATTAATTTGAATCAATAATACAAAAACAAACCCGTTTTAACTATGACTTCAATTTTATTAATTATTTGATCTCATTAAATAATAATAATATAATGTGGCCGAGAGTTGGAATCGTGGTAATGGAAGAACGAGAAAAGATGGTTCAACCAAGTGGATATAATTTTGAAAAAAAGGTCAGCAGTGAGAGAAACGGAATAAACTGTATAAAAACAGAAATGAGTTGTTGGATATGATTTTGATGTGTTTGTTGAGATAATGATGCGATTAGATTTGTGTGTGTATGATAGCTTGGGATTCAAGTATGTGTAAGGATATAAATGCTTCAGCAGTGTTTAAGTATTCAAGACAAACATATGAAATTTGTTTGTCACATGCCTTTCCTAGTGAGGCGGATTTCGAAGTCTACAAAGTAGAGAATTTTTATATACTTGATCCGGAAAATCATACAGTATTGTGCAAACATTTATGAAACAAGAGGAAGAAACGAAATTCCAAATTTGTCCGTTTTTTCCAAATTTAAAAATGAGCACCAAAAGTAAAACAAAATGGTCAAGGTATACGTCATTCAAAAGAAAATTTTCCGCTCTACAAGAAATTGTGTTTGCTTTTACGTTACATATATTATTTTATTTGATTACAAGCCTTCGAAATGGAATGTCAAGTAGACGAAAGTGAGAATTTTCGACACCTCCTTCTGTTCGCGTTCAATCGAGGGAATAAAGCTGCTTAATCTGCTCGCGATATTTGCGAAGTGTACGGTGAAGATGCTATGAATGAAAGAATAGCTCGTCGATGGTTTTTGCGTTTCAAAGATGGTAATTTGGACCTGAAAGACATGGAGCGTTCCGAGCGATCAGTGGACTTTGATGAGGACAGCTTAAACCATATTATTTACGAATATCCCCTTCAAACCACCGTAGAATAAGCTGAGCAGACGAATTGTAGTCACTTGACTGTATACCGTCATCTTAAATCAATGGAAAAAGTCCAAAAGTTCGGCACTTGGGTTTCACATGTTTTGAGTGAAAACAACAAAAATCAACGTTCGACAATTTCTGCTGGTTTGCTCGCGCGTCATCAAGCTACGCATGACCACAAGCAAAGTTTCCTTTACCGTATCATTACTAGTGATGAAAAATGGTGCCTTATGTGAATATGAAGAAACGGAAAGAATGGGTGAGTTGTGGTCAACAAGCAACGCCCAGAGCGTAACAAGGTTTGCATCCACGCAAGACGATGATTTGCACCTGGTGGGATTGGCAAGGCGTCATCCCCTACGAGATACTTGAACGCAATCAGACAGTCAACACGGAGCTATACATTATGCAAGTGCAGCGGCTCAACACTGCAATTCAACAAAAAAGGCCGGATCGGCAACATGGCGTTATTCTGCAACACAATAACGCTCGCCCTCATATCGCTAACGTTACGAAAAATGCCATTCAAACGCTTGGTTGGGAAGTCTTGTCGCTACCACCATATTTTCCAGACCTTGCGCCGTCGGATTTCCACCTTTTCCGTTCGCTTTCGAACAATTTGCTCGGCGTTTCCTTCAATAATGACGTCGAATTGCGGACATGGTTGGACGAATTCCTCGAGTCAAGACCGGATGGTTTTTATCGCACAGGCATTGAAAAACTTGTAGAACGTTGGCAAGAAGTTGTAAATAATGAAGGAAAATACATTATTGACTAATTTGTTGTAAAATAATGAAGGAGAATACCTTATTAACTAATTTGTTGTATTTTTTTGTTGTGTCCTCTTGTTCTCTTCATTTGAAAAAATGGACATAACTTATGTTAACACCCAATACTATACATGCGAACGATCTTCGGACAGAGAAATTTCGTGTACTTAGCTACTTTATTATTGTTTTACATCACCAAAAGCCTTAAGAAATATGATAAATATAAAACTGGAAATTAAAAGTGGCTGATATAATTTAGACCAGATTTAGTTAGAGATAATGTCAAAACAAGATGAAAACTAAAATTGAACCAAAATCAACCCTTTACACTGAACTTTATTTTTGTAGATTGAAAAGTACCATTTTTATTCATATCAAAAAGTGAATGATCCTTTAAATACTATTTATTAATGTCACTAAGTGAATGATGCTTTGAATAATACTTATTAATATCAATAAGTGAATGATCCTGTGAAAAATATTTACTAATATCAATAAGTGAATGATCCTTTGAATAATCTTTTTTTAAATTCGAAGTACAATTTTTTATATAATGGGATTTTATTACATTTTAATATACGTTTCCTTATATTTAAATATTGTTTTGTTTTTATTATTTGTTATATAATATATAAACACTTAATAGACAAGAGAGCGCTTTGCATATTTAATTATAAAAATATAAAGAAATTTAAAAAAAATTTGAAAACCATTTATTGTATAAAGTAAAAACTGGCTGGTTTATTGCCACTTCGCAATATCTTAAACAAGAAATATTTTACGGAGAAATTAGGTAAAAACCTAAGATCCTTTTTTTACATAAATCGGTTGTCACTGGGAATCGAACCCACAACTTTCGGATCGAAAGACAGGTGTCTTACTAACTAAGCCAAGGCAAATCTATGGAATGATGATAAAATCAAGTTAAACACATAAGCCTAATCTTTGAAGCGGTTTTAAAACAAATGATACTCGGGTGAAGACCTTGAAATAACAATGAATCTAAGAAAACGATTACAGATGGATTTATTAAAGCCCAAAATAGAAATCATTGTGCTGAAACACATATTTTACCATTAATTCCATTCCCGCACCATTAATATCTTTCAGCAACATTATTTTATTTTTCAATGAGAACGAAAATTTCGAACTGTGCAGGGAAGTTTTGCATCCTGGGATAATAATCGTTGAAATTATAGGTTTTGGATAAGTTTGAATTACGGAGTTATATCATTTTCTAAAAAAAAAGAAAGATAAAATCTAGAATACTTTCAAAGCACGAAAAAACAATTGGAAAAAAACATGAGTAAACAAAATATTTGAAAATGTCACCAAAAACTGGGAAAGGAAAGACAAGAAAATATGATCTATAGTATAGATAAACACATTTTGTCATTGGAGAGACATTTTAAATGTTTCGAATCTGTGTGTTATATAAAAAAAACACACGCTTTGTGGAACGCCTGGTGCTGTCCAGTGACAGAGTTCTGGGTGGAAGCAGTATAGAGCCTTTGTAACAAACATAAAGAAAAGCCTCTGTTTGAAACAACTCAACGGGGTTGAGTCTTACGGCAGCTGGTAACTAGATCCAGATTCTGACAGCATTGACTTGATTGTTCTTACATGTGTAAGTCATTGAAAAGCAAAAGCATAGTTTATCTGGTAACTTTGGTTCAAATTGCTGGAAACGTGTTACGAAAAAAAACGTGTACATTTTCCAAGTACGGTGACAAACGGACAAAAAATCGCAAGTCAAGGTTACATGGAATGACAAAGTATATGGTTAGTGCTCGCATCATTACGAGCTGAACATCTGAAGTGAACTTCTGTTCGCAGCCAAGAATGGAGGAAATCAAAAAAATGTCACGGACTAGTGAGTCGCCATTTTAATCACAGAAGACCTTCAGACTTCAATGAGCGCGGGGAGATTCATTCATTCATTGCCAGACTAAAAAAACATTTGTTCGACATTCGGTGTAGAGAAGTATCTTAAATTATTTATTAACAAAATAAATTTCACTTTAGTACCCTCTGTCTAATCCCAATACGGAAATGGCGTAATGGTATTTATGTATGGATTAAGTGAATTTATTTGATTTAAAAAAAAATGGAAAACAACACAAACATTCTAAACATATTCTTAATATACGAGTACATGTGTAGATAGATATATCATATAGGTAAAATGTCTGACTTCAGATGTATAGGAAATTTAATAAAAACCGTTTAAGTTTTCTAATTACAGTATTGTGAAAATTATAGTAATTTCGTGCTAAATGAATCAGTCGTTGAATTTTATTGTTACTTTAGATCAGGGGTCTCCAAACACCGGCCCGCGAGCACCACCAATCCGGCCCGCGGTAGCTCGCCAGATATGCCCGGTATCCTGCCTGTCATAGTTTATTTTGATTAAATTGTAAAATTTACAATGTAAGTAAATGATACAAAATAATAATCATATGTTTTATTTAACGACTATAGTCACAAACACACTAGTCGCACTATATTTCGCTTTTCGCGCATCGGCTATCTCTGCCGCAATGAAATGTCCTTGACACTTGCCCGTAAGTACCAACCGAAATTGCGAACGGATCGGAGTCCACCCCCGCAACCTGCGCCATAGATATCTCACTCGCCGGCTAGTCCCGATACGAAATTTTGCGCGTAATTCAAAACTATATTATGTTGGTATGATGAACTTGCTAGGTCTTGGCCCTTGGGACTTAGTGGAGGAGTCAGTGTGGCCCTTAGGCTAAAAAGTTTGGAGACCCCTGCTTTAGATAATGAGTTTAACCGTTTGGTAGCAAAACTATTTAGGTTAATTTCTTTTTCTGTAAATTATTCTTCATTTTATTACTTAACAAACCTCGAAGTATGCTGTAAATAATAAATATTCCGTCAGAGATATAGTGTTGTAGTGATAACTATGATTTTATTTTATTTTAACACTTTCATGTTAATATTGTACATCTAGCGAGTTTATTGCTTTAATTAACCAGCGATTCCTTCCAATTAACCAGCATTGTTTTAAAATGAATATGTGTATTCATGATGGTGTTTTAAGATTAGTTAATGAATATAATATTTGAGTAAATATGTTATAACAAAAAATAAACCGTAGGAAAATCTCAAGAAAGATGGGGAAATGAATTGTCAAGTGTTTAGGGTAATTAAAATAATGTTTTTTCAATTGATAAGGATGAAGCATTTTGCTAGGAAGAACGTTCTTAAGTCTAGCAGAGTAAATCACAGACATGCAAACATAAATCACAGATAAGTCTAGCAGAATCAATCACACATGTAGAATGATGTATGTTATGTTGCGTCGGAATACAAAATGATCTTGCCGTCACCACATCGGGTGGGCAGTCCATTCTCAGAAAGAAAAGAGAATCTTTAAAGCAGATTGTTCAAAAAATTATATTTTCTTTCTGATACTCCAAAGAAGATTTACAGAACGTGAAGATTACTTTCTCGTCATATTTTAAGCCAGGTATTAAATTCTAGTAATTATCGTTGCTAAAAGTGATCACATTAATTACCCCACAGAGCAAAACGGGAAACTATTTCAGGGTAGAAAAAACCTTGAGATGTCCGCCGTGGCTCAGTAACCAATCAGAGCCAATAAATAAATTTAAATACTCGTATGACTGGTAAGTCGGTAAACAATATAGGAGTATAGCGAATATGGAAACATTCGAAGCACGCCAATAGCCATGTTGTCTGCCACGATGCTCGCAAGCTGGCGGCGCTAGTGTGCGAAATGATAAAAGCGCGGGAAACTACATACACATAATGTATCGTTGTAAAGATTTTCACTAGGCGAGCGACCTTACAAAATGCTCGGAATGTTTATCCACATTGTGTGCATTTGAACGGGTTTTTTTTTTGGATTTGATAAATACATTCGCTTGCACGTGTTCTGTTGTTTGACCGAATATTCCGTTCGCTAACTTAGTAAAGATACACCCTTAACTCAATTACATTTCAAGTCGTCAGGAAGATTGCTTGAAATGCGAGATTGTAGTTGAATTCGTCCCTTAAAAGTTGGCAATAACATTATTATATTCTGTAGCTGCCGCATATCCAAAATTTCTATGCTACACTTTTTAATACTTTATTTATAAGCGTTATTATACAGGTTATATAAAAAAATAATTCGAGAATTTCCGTACAGTTTTTTTGGCAATGGCGCTTATTACTTTAAAAAATATAATTATTTTAATGTAAAAATTAAAACACAAACTATAAAGAAATTAACACACAATTTACAAAACAAAATCTATAAAAATAATTAATGTGATATATACAAATCAATATGCAACGTTCTGAATTCACATTAACAAAACACTTGAAAATCATATAGAATCGATCAGTTTTTTATTTTTTTTTCTTAACTTAAAACATATTATTACACGTTAAAGAGTGAGAATACAGCCCGAATCACAGTTCGGTCTAAATATAATACTTGATATTAATTTGTAGCCTCAAAGTTTTGTGATTGTATTGAAAGTCGGAACTCATACCCCTAAGTGTTGAAATGAGGTAATTAAACAACGTGACTCCCTCATTTAAAGAAGCTATGAAAACTTTGTTCAAAATTTATTTTTAAATACAAATTTCATAATTAAAAAAAAATAAGATTTAGAATTGAATGTAAATGTAATGAATTAGGGTCTAAGTGTTAAGTTGAATTGTCTTGTTTCAGTATTTTAGATATGTTTGAGGGATTTCCCCTGGGATAGAAAACGTTAATTCATACCTGTTATCAAAAAAAGGGTACTTTTAATTTTCAATGCTGGGTTTGTTTTACTTTAATACAAAAATTATTATTTTACCACTGGTCACATTTTCCTCTTTAGAAAATTTACATAAAATATAATGCATACTATTTAAAGAAACAAACGTTTGAAATTGATTTTATATCGCGATTAGTCCTCACTGTTATATATTCGTAGAGTAAAATTTAATGTCGCGATAGCACGAGAAATACGAGTCCACTTTAGCCACGATCGGGTAACCTGCACGTGAATGGGGTCATAAAAGAATTTCATTACCTTTTTACGTTTCGGTTGACAGAAATATGAATAAACGTTTAGTTTTTAAGTTTAACTAGTATTTTAAACAAAATGCAAAGATACGCAATAATTTACTTTCCACGATTTCTTCTATTTAAATTATTGAATCAATAGCGTTTTAGCTTTGAATTAGAATATTTAAAAAAATAATATTGTATATAAATGTGTAATGTATTTTTAAATAAAGAAGTTTAAGTTTTTAATACTAGAACAAGTCAAATATAATTTTATTTTTCTCGAAATATCTCACCTTAATGTTCATTTTTATTTTACATTTGCCTCTATTAAAATTCTCTTTCTCAACATTTAAATCAATAAGAAAATGTGTTTTAAAAATACGGTTTCCATTAACAGGAACTTGAGTATTAAGATTTTTTTTTAAATCGTCAACATCGATAAAAGTTTTTTTACCATAAAAGGCTGTTACTGGAATAATCTTGAAATTTGAACTTTGTTAAGTTAGATCAAACCAAGGTCTTAGCTTCTAAAAACAACTTCAATCGTGATTATAGGAATGGGAAAGGTGCGAGATATGAACATGTAATACTTTATACTCAAGATAAACTTGTTTTGATTTCATAATTATGATATATGTAAGAGAAATTCTATGAAATATCAGAAAATTCATATCGTATTTTGATCGTTGGCGCACGGTAGATTCGTGGCACCAGGGTACAGTCGAATATTGATTAACGGATTTTTATAACTGATTTGTTATTATTATAATGTTATACAAATATTTTAAATTATGTAATTAAAATATACTGAAAAAAGTTGCTAATGGCTTACAAAACAAATTTACATATATGAGTTAAATGGTTCGAGAACGAGGAACAAGTAGACCGAGGAAACACTGGAAGGTAGAAAGTTGGCGAAATTTTAACAGTGCAAAGGTTAAAAGCATGAGAAATAGACGAGCCTGTATGATGATATATACTCGTATATATAGACACGCACGAGGCGAGATATCTATGCAGAGAAAAAAAGGAGTTTTGTGTCCTCTCTGTTTTCCACGAAAGGGACATGACGTTATTATATGTATGAAATTAAAGTGGATTTGTAAGTAGAAATGAAGAGAAAAATTGAAAGTTAAAATTATTAAAAATGCGTCAAGAAGCAACAATATAAACATTATATTCTTTACGAGTATTATAAGAAGGATTTTTTCGCTCTTAAGATTTCTGCGAAGAACTGCAAGTGATGTATCCACTTCAGGGGTATAATCCATGAGTTGCGTTGAAAGGTACGAGTACCATGAAAATGGATTAATTAAAAATATAATAATGAATACTCTTTTTTAGAAGAAACTAATATATGAATTAAATATTAATACAGAGAAACTTAATGTTTACATATTGAAAACACATATTAAAGTGTATGTTGAATCCAAACTCGATAAGTACTGAATAACGATCACTCGTGGTACGCCTGTATTTGTGGACTTGATGATAAAATATTGCCACGCGGGGCTTTCAACCCTCCTGCCGCGCCGGCAGGAAAACGCGAGGGAAGAGAGAGAGAGAGAGTGAGAGAGCGCGGCATGAATGAGGGGAGTAAAAATTCGATCAATAAAATCAGCCTATGGAGTAAGAACGTAAACACGGTGGTATTATAATTCTGTGGCACCGGCTCGCGCCCTGTTACCCTTCACTACGGCGGACCAACGCACACTGGACACGACTCTGATAGACTGAGAAAAAAATAGAAAAATCAATTTACTTGTTTGGATTTTTTTTAAGGCAAAATATATTTTCTATTGACAAACTCCGCGGTCCAGTTAGTAAAATGCCTATATTCCAGTTCGGGAGTTGTAGTTCCGATTCCCGTAAAACCCAACTTAAAAAAAAATAGTCCAGTCTGATTTTCACTTAGGTTCTCTAACATATATATCTTGTTGTTTGGAAGAGCAATAAAATCGCTGAAGTATAGTGTACATAACAAAAGTGTTATACAATACAATTTCTATAAATGCAAATCAGAATATTGATAAACTTTATAGATATGTTTATCAACTTTTGCCGTTCGTTTACTATGAATAAAATCATATAAACTTATGTATTCACGGGAGTGCGTGATACGTTACATATATTTTGATTGCGCGTATTTTAATAGTTATGCCAAAAAAATGATATTCAAAAAATTTTCAAGTAACAAAGAGAAAAATATTAAAAACTAAACACTACTTTTAATTCATCGAAAATGTAAATAATTTTTTTTAAGAATACTTATAGAATTAACACATTTTTTATTGTTATTATCATCTTAAAACTTTTTCTCCCGATCCCGTGTTTTAACGTGATAAATTTAATTTACGTTGAGTCCCGTTCCCGTGTTTTCACGTGATCGATACCTTTTTTAAAAAGGATATATAATTGTCATCTAAAAAATATTTTTGCTAACAATTCAACCTCTAAACAATTATCCCCTGATTTCTAACGTGGAATGTTCAATGTGTCAGATCTTGAAAATTTTAACATATGAATCTGGAGATCAACTAATATTAGTAAAAGTCCAAATAGATAAATTTTAACATATGAATCTGGAGACCAACTAATATTAGTAAAAGTCCAAATAGATAAATTTTAACATATGAATCTGGAGACCAACTAATATTAGTAAAAGTCCAAATAGATAAATTTTAACATATGAATCTGGAGACCAACTAATATTAGTAAAAGTCCAAATAGATAATAGAATTCGCAGGATCCTCCAAACAGGTTATCAAATAACGTGTCAAAACAAGTGTTGATATATATTCCAGCAACTGACAAAAAAAGAAAATCCCAGCAGAACTTGAAAGTTATGTGCTAAGCACAAGACAAGAAGTGAACCCCACACCTATAGATGTGTAAATAGTGTGATGTGGCTCTTCAAAAAGAAGAATGTTACAAGAAGAACCATACTAAACTAAACAAATGTACAAACTATCATTATAATATTCTTAAAATTAAATTAGACATAGCAATTTTAGTAAACCCACCACAAAAATCAGAATTTCTCAAAAACAAGATGGCCGCTCAGAAAGGTTGTCATGGTTTTTATCGAGTCTTAAAGTGTAAATACTCGTATTAGGATACAGTTCCTCAAATAAATACAACAATCTATTTTATAAAACATACTTCTAAAAGTAAATTTTAAGGTATCATTCCAATAATTATGAAAAAAATATATAACCTTTTTATACAACACAAAAAAGTGTTTTACTATATTATTTATAGTTATATTAAAAGACATTATAATTTGTTTTTATCAAACACTGTTTATTCCACTTTTTATAACGGTATTACCCTACCAGTTTCAAGGCTTTTACCTCATCATCTTTGAAATTGAGGTGAAATCCTTGAAACCGGTAAGGTTATACTGTTATAAAAAATTGAATAAACAGTGTTTGATAAAAACAAATTACAGTGTTTTATTATATATTTTTAAATTAAAAGTGGAGATTTCCAGTGTTTATTTATTATGTTTAAAATATATATTAATTTTACTTTCGCATTAATGTTTTAGGAAAGGAGCAAAAGTTAATAAACGTATCTATTAAAATATAAAACATCACGGTTCGTAGTTATTGCGACTAATTTCACTTGTGCTAAATGGAAATTGAAATTCTTTAAGAAATTTCTTTATTTAATTTAAAAAAAGGTCTTTTCCAATCCAGTGTGCACCGCTTCACGCCGGTTTACGGGGAAACGCGTTGGGGTTGAACACTGCGCTGTGTATAGCCCGTGGGCTGCGAACGCAGTGGGAAATGGAAAGCCGTGGGTAGGGAGTTGAATACACACTGGCAATCAATGTCGTGACCGAAACATTGAAAATCTTCTTTCAAAATTTATGATGGTTCAATAGAAAATACTGGTATGTTTAATGGTTGTTTGATATCCGAAGCAATTAAGAAAGAAAAAGGGTTATATTTAAAAATAATAACCAGATTTTAATTTATAAAATTTGAGGAGAATAAAGTGTTCTTCGAGTAACCAGCAAATACTATACATATTTTTTTAGAATCTGTAAAAAAATATTTAAGTATTGTATTTTTTCTTGCATTTTATGCACTTCCACTCTACCGTTCGCCTTTTCATAAAAACTATTTAAATCGTATACGTCGTATTTTGGATAGTAAAAAATTAACACTCAAACATATTGTTTTTAGAAAATAAATTACATTTTTACACATTCAATTTAAACACAAAGAATATTCTAAAGGTAAAAAGTATATTAAAATAATCAAAATAAAAAAAAACTTACAATTTTTTTACTAAGGCGAAAGAGAATTTTAATAGAGGCAATTGTAAAGTAAAAGTTAACATTAAAGGTGAGAACTTTCGAGCAAAAAATAAATAAATTGCTAAACTTTAAAAAGTTCTGACAAATTCCGAATTCTCTAAATTGTCAAATTTACAAAGCTTAAACTTTTCTATTTCGCGAAACATTTTGACTAAAGAAAGTACTACAAATATTTTATTTCTCAAGGTTGTAGGCGACAAGGGGATCTTTAGTTGACAGAAGAAAATAAAGTTTTAAGATGTACAAAATTTGGTCCTCAAGTGTCACAAGCGAAGGAAATTTCTCACTTAACAACACACCGAGGAAATATGTGTAGATATGTATTTTAGATAGAAATAGAGTTGTCGTGGAGAAAAGGGCGGAATAAAAATATGATTTATACACAAAGAAGTTCAACATACAATTTCCGCTGAAACCATTTTCAAATAAAAGTTTTTTTTTGTGTGGTATGCTTTTTATTTAATTCTTTATCTTAACAATCTGCAATACAAAAAAAAACTAGAAAATATCAAAATGTGTCACGTAGCTTTAAAACAAAAGTTAATTTAATAAATTAGATAAAATACTCACACATATATAGTATTAAAAACTGATATTCTTTGTCTTGATTCAAATAGTGACACATTAAGTTCATTTGTGCAAGTCTTATATTAAATTTGAGCTATGATGATAGTTTTAAACGAATTTGCTCATTATCTAGAAAAAAAATGTTAATTTGAAATTATAGTTTTTTTTAACTTAAAATATATTTCGTTAAGAAACTCGATGAAAAACGTCATATAGGACACAAGAGATATGTACCAAATATATGTATGTACATCTAAAGAAAGTATAAATTAAATTATTTTTTAAGTAATGAAATAACTACTGGATATTATAATACTTGTAATTGTTTAATGTTCGTTTGTGTTCACCTGTTAAAATTTAAAATATAATATAGATATAACTAATGATATACTGTGGATAGAAAGATGATAAATATATTATACGAAAGTGTAGTCAAAAGGAGCTATCATCGTTAGCTGTAGGGTGTAAGGGTTTGTATGTGAACTAAACTGTCGTTAAAATTCAATAAATCAAAAAACCTTGAAACATTTTGTCGAATGTTAAAAGTTCAAAACAAAGAGTTAACACAGGAGTCACAAATTTAGATCTATACATATTTCTACTCTGTAGACTGGGAACAACATCTAAATATGATAAAAAGGATTTGAATAAATTATCAGAAAATATAAAACAAAGAAAATTAAAAATGAGAGTCAATAATTCACGCACATGTAAAATGAGGGATGCAAACAGATACACAGATTATATCCATTTTCAAAATAGCATCGAAAGAAAATTTCAAGAAGGTGCACTTTATATAATAAATAAAAGAAAACTGGGAAATAATAAGAGAAAAGTTGTTACCAAATTCAGAAATATTATACGAGGCATAGTCTAAAGGCAATACGAATAGTTTTATTGATAATAGGTAGGTGAGCATTTCCCATTTTCAGAGAGAAAGTACATACCATCGTGCTATTTTCCTGTCGGACTAAACAGAGAGGATCAAGCGCTTGAACCTTCTCAATTTTGACAAACATCTTCTATCTCTTCTATGATACATCCATACAACTCCTACGGTTTCTCTGACTTTCTACGTTCCCTCTATCGTTCATTTTATCCAACCATACTTTTTTTCTTCCCCAAGGAAGACGTAGCGTGGGCAGACCAAAGCTTAGGTGGATGGATGGGGTGCAGAATGATGCAAACGTGATTGGCATCAGGGGCTGGAGGAGTGCATCCCAGGATAGGGGGGAATGGCAACGACTGCTGGAGGAGGCCGGGGCCCACAATGGGCTGTAGTGCCATTGATGATGATGATGATACTTTTCTTAGTCTTCTTACCACGCCTTACTCTCCCATTTGCACTATAAATTTGTTTTATTAATGTTTCTTCATTCACTCGTTCTACATGCACAAAATATCTCACTGTACTATACTTCATCTGACTCAAAACACCAGCTTTAAGTTCACATTCATCTCTACTAATAACCTTATTCCGTATTCGTTCATGCATTATCATCCAATGAATTCTGTTCAGTGCACGCGTTTACAACATTTTTTCGGCTCCTTTCATTCTTTTCTCACGTCCGCGTTTCACTCTCATACGTCAAACTTGGTCCGAAAATGGTTCGAGTATAGATGTTTTAGTGTTCAATTGACTTAATTTTCTACCAGTATTTGCGAGAGATAGAGAGAAAATAAAATTCCTTTTTGTTTTATATTTGTTTTCCAAAAACTTCTATCTTCGGTATCCTAATTAGCAGAAAACCACATTTTGTCGACATGAATAAAAAATCTCGATTAATTCTTCTTTTTTGTGTTGATATCAGTTTAAATAAAATGTTGAAATGAACAGTGTTTTGCCTGTAACAACCCTCGGGATTAAGTTACACCTAAATGATTTGACAAATTAATGAGCACATATTATCTCTTAAGATACCAGAGGAGGTGTATTCAGACTTTTGAAAATATATTTCAACGACTCAAGTGTGAATGTTTTCTCATTTGTTAAGTAAATAATTATGTACATAGAATATGAACGTTCTTAGCAATTCGTTATTGTGAAAGTATTCACAATTAAAGTCTAGAAGTGTTTATTTACGTTTTCTACATCAAATTCTCTTTTCAACATCGTAAAAGTTTCGTTTTAGCGAGGTCACACGAATCAAAGTAATCGTAAATGGTGAAGATTTACGATCCGGATCCACTTTTAATCCTGGCGAGAGTACTTTAGATCTCGCCTCGATTCACTTGTGTTAGATAACAGTTGAAATTACTATATTTTTACAGTACATATAAAACCTCGCGGTTGCTCGTTTCAATATAAAGTATACAACACATTATGAAGTTCAATGAGACCGTGGTTATTTCTTGTATTCAACGAGAAACTAGAGGTTTTAGACCATATAAAATCTGTTTATTACTTTTGCATGATATTTTTAGTATTTAGTTAGTTATTACTGAATCTATTATAAATTTAAGTTTGTGTATTTATGAATTTGTAAAAACACTATATAAAAATGCTAACATTATTTTTAGTAAAAGTCATCTTTGCTAAGTCAAAAATTTCACAACTTTTTTGCCCGTTTTCATTCTTATGATGTACTAACATATTGTATTTACCAGTTTTTATGAAATGGAATTGGGAGGAGATCAATATCTAGCATTTAAAGTTTTCGATAGAAAAATAGTTATTTATATGTTTTGACCGTAAAATTGATAAACTTGAATATACAAATAAGAGTGAGGTTATAGACACATAATTATAATAAAAACGCAAATGATTCATGATTCTTAGAAAAAAAATTAAATTCTATCACGCAATTTTTCTGGTGGGGTATGCAGAAAGGGCAGAGCGTCAGACTTTGCTGTCTCGATACACGTGTTTCGACTCTTCCACATCCATCCACCTTTTTATACCGCTTCTTGGATTTCTCTTACTCCTAATGTTTGCTTCATACAAAATCTAATTCCATTGATCCAATCGTATTTGCTTTGGTATTCCTCTATCTTACCCTCCCTCACATTTGCACTTTGGTATTCCTCTATCTTACCCTCACTCACATTTGCACTTTGGTATTCCTCTATCTTACCCTCACTCACATTTGCACTTTGGTATTCCTCTAACTTACCCTCACTCACATTTGCACTTTGGTATTCCTCTATCTTACCCTCACTCACATTTGCACTTTGGTATTCCACTAACTTACCCTCACTCACATTTGCACTTTGGTATTCCTCTATCTTACCCTCACTCACATTTGCACTTTGGTATTCCTCTATCTTACCCTCACTCACATTTGCACTTAGGTATTCCTCTACCTCACCCTCACTCACATTAGCACTGTATATTTGTTTTGTTAGTCTGTCTTAAATTATTCGTTCCACGTACATCATCTTAGAGCACTCTTCTTTATATTATTCAACACATCAGTCTTAAGTTCACATTCATCCCTAGTCACTTCATATCATATCCTGTCATATATTGTCCCCTCATGTATTCTTCTAAGTTAACATATTTACTTGGGTCTTTTCTTTATATAATGGTTAACATGAAATTTTAAGCAAAATATTTTTTTATAATTCACTTTCATTAATGTTAAATTTAACGCGTAACTCAAAATAGACTAATTGTTTCGCAACATTTTTTATTTCAAACATCACCCCTTATTGAAAAAAAGTTCCTTGAACATTTTTTTCCTTGAAACTTGAAACAATAAAAAACTTTTAGACATAAATATCATATATTAAATTAAAACCCACAAAATATAATAAAACAGAATATCATAATTTTAAACGTATTCCTAAATTAAACTAGGTTACTTCTGCAAACTCAGAACCAGACCAATAATATTATTTATTTGAAATTTACTCCAAAAACATTCCGAAAGAAAAATTTTTACATACGAAGTGAAAGTTTTCCGCCGATTTAAAAAAAATTGTAGCACGAGTACATAAAAAATGGAATGAAATAATCTCGTAGAAACTTTTTAATATAATCCTGAAATATATTCCTAGAGAAATGAGTAGATATTCATATTTTTATAGCGAAAGCATATAAACAAGCCTTAAAAACCATTTTTTTAAACGTGATCCAATCTTCTTGTGCATATTAGACACGATCAAAATTCACATGAAATTTCCAAATTATAAGTACATTTTTGAAGAGTGCCCACTAATATTTATTTATTTTATATATGATCGATACCAACCACAAAATATATAGTTGTAACATATATTTGTCCAGTTTCTATTCTTGGTGACGTATCACCGGTTTTTCGAGCCGTTACCAACTTTAGGCACAAATATTATATTCGTGTCCATTTTATAGTGAAAATTAGCAAACTTTTCAGTAAAAAAAATATGACCAGTGAGCCCGTCAGTCAGTTTTTGTGAAATATTTAATATTTCAGAAAATAAAGAACACTATCGTCATATTATGCTTTTTACTTCCGAAAAAGCAAAAACGCGTCGCAAACTTGTGAAAAAAATATACTGTATATGGCTGCAATATTGAAGAGGATTAAACCTCTTCCATATTGCAGTAAAAAGTGATTTCGGAGATTCAGAGAAAGGAATGACACCACAGACGTGGATAAAATCATGGCCATGATTGATAGTGACCACCATTTACAACACGTGAGATAGATCAGGCACTAAAAATTATTGTCACTATTGTTTCACGACATTTACGGAAGCCTGGGATAGTCAACAAGCTCGATACTTGTGTACTACATCGATTGAGCGAAATAAAATAATGGACCGATTTTCTGCTTCCGATTCGCTTACTTAAACGTAATGAAGACGATTCATCACTAGCAATGAAAAGTGGATTATTTATAGCGTTCGTCGAAAAAGATCATGGTAGCAGTGGAGTGACCCAGCACACATGATCGGAAAGGCTGAAATGCACCCAAAGTAGGTCATACTGTGTATTTGGTGTGACTGGAAGGGTATCGTGAACTATGAAGTGTTTAACAAACCAAACTGTTGATTTCAATAAGTACTGCTCATAAGTAGTCAATTAGAAACAGGCAATCGACCAGAATAGGCTAGGTTTAGTTAATAAAAGAGGCGTTGTGTTCCAGCATGACAACGCTAGACTATGCGTTTCTACGTTCAATTGGCAAAATTGTTGAATCGATCTTGACTGGGATGTTTTATTGTATCCAACTTGACTGGGATGTTTTATTGTATCCGATATATAGTCCAGATCTTGCCCCTTCTGACTATTATTTGTTTCAGCCTGTTTCTCATGTATTTAGCAGCGGCTCCGTACGACATTTTTGGCCCTTTCGGATGTGTACACAGAAACACGGCTTCGTAACGTGATGCGTACGCGGTATTCATGGGGAAATATGTTATTGTGTAACCGAGGTCGAACTACAACTGAGTTTTTCTATACACAGCATTTGGGAGGGGGGCTTTGCTACCTGCTCGCGTTTGAATCTACCCTCTAACGGTTTCCAGGAAGAAAAAATGTAGCCGTACACGCTCTTGTCAAACAGGCAGTTTATTACAATATACGAGTATGCAAGGACAATAATATCTAACAATGCAATAAATCATATTAGAAATTGTATGAAATACGAGTATATACTCATAAGGATCAGTTTTCTAATTCTAGGGGGGGTTATATAATTTAAACTTCTGCTACCTCCCGAATCGATCTTAAATACCCACATTATTTAAACAAGCGTGATCGAACTGACAAGAAGGTGCCCGAATCCACAAAAGCAATTCTACAATAATATTTTAATCATGGCATTAGATTCGTCATCACAAGTTTTCAATCCGGAAATAATCAACTATCTTTTCATAGCATAGCATTATTTTAAAATTTCATTATAAAAAGTTTATGTAAATTCTCGGGTTTATTTCTACGTGAAAATATTTTATAATTAACCAAAAATATGTTAAATATATTTTAAGTTAAAAACAGATCAAAGGAAACCAAATATGCAAATCTCGGGTCTTAAAACCAGGTATTCATTATGGTTCATGTTTTATCACAGTTTAACAGTATTCTTAATCCTTACAAGATTTTAAGATGATTTAAAGCAGATTAAAAATCACGATTTAATTAACACTTGCAATTAACACATGCTAATATAATATATCATATATGGTGTATTTATTCCTTTAAAGAAATTTATTCAAATCAACGACCTCCTGTTTCATAACTATTCCCGGTGCAAATTTAACATACTATAATGTTGAATATTTTGAGAATAGTATTGAGCCTAAAAAAAGTGAAATAAAAAACAGTGATATTTTTATAAGAGTAATAGTTTCTATAACAGAGTATGTGTAACATTTTTTTAATACATTGTATCTGATATTAGACAAAAACGAAGATACGGCTTTCCTTACAGGCAAAACTGTCATTTGAATATATATTTTTAATAATTATTTTCAATATTTTAATGTCGTATTTCAAGCAAACATCTTACCACATACTACAAAAAAGTATATAACTTTACATTTATTTATGTTACAAATAATCTTATGGTAAAATATTTAAATAAAAATTACAAATTTATGAAACTAAAAAAATTGCTATACGTTTGGAGTTTCTTTGTCGAAAAAATCAAACTAAATAACGACAGTAACGTCAACATATCAGCGATGCGTTAACAAATTGAAAGTACCATATAGGTGGAATATTTGTGGAAATGTCAATAGTTAATGGCATTGATAAATAAAGGTTTCAAAAGTTCATCGAGAATAGATTTTGAACTGGATAAAATAAACATCTTTTGTTGGAATATTTGACATATACTTTAAAGACAAAACAAGTTTAGGAAATATCAAAGAGCAAAGAAATATTTTCCAATGGATTTCACTAAAGCAAAAAATAACAAGACATAGATGCAGCAATTCCCTATAACTCTTTTAATATATTTTTGTTTAGAAAGATTGGAACTTTCAGACTACATATAAAAAAATCTGCCCAAAATATTAATCTATAGGAAGATGTTTGCTAGTAATCCTGCTTTTGAAAAATAAAGTCACATTTATTATATACATATATCTGCATGTGTGATGGAAACTGTCTTATAATTAAATACTTTCAGTCATTTAACAATAAAAAATTAGCATTGCGTTTTTTCGGGAGGAAACTCTTCAAAAAACTTTTTCAGGAAACTCTGTATTTATAAAGATACGGAGAAAAAAATACAAATAATTTATGGTTTAAGGACATACATGTTACAACTTCGGCTATCGTTGAGTGCTTCCTCTCGTCTTCATGTGCGCAAATACATATTTGTCAAGAAAATCGCAGAAAACTTACAAAGTAGGACGAAAAAGAAAGTTTATAATGGGGTGGAGAATTCTTTGGTAAAATAGAAATTTTTAGAATTAATGTCTTGGTTAGTATATAATCAGTTAGAATAAATCTCTTGGTATTATATAATCAGTGTATATAGTTCATGCGTATTATATAAAACACGTGTATGATTCATTATCACGGTATACGTTCCATCAGAAACAAAGAGATGCAATAAAACGCTTCTATCCAGGTCGGTTTACAGCTTGGCATTTCACGTCCTTTGAAACCGTGACCGAATTAGTTCCAAAACAATATAGGGCTGTTGTATTAGTTTATTTTAAAGGTGTTAGAGGATACAACGGCCGCGAACACAATGGCCGCGAAACCTAGGAGAAACTTAAGAGTGGATATCCTGAAGTCAAATTTGCAAATCAATTTGCCTCTTATAGACTACCGGTAAAGATTACCTAAAAATATATTGTTGGTGTCGTTTTAAAACTACATACATAAATGGAATCATTGAGATTTATTACTCTGATTTGTTAACCGCAGATCTGAAGATCAACCACACGCGAAACACACATATTAGAAAAATATATTTATTCAAATATTTCATTTTTTTTACATTTTATACACGTTTAGCCAAATTTTACCAAATAAATACAAAGTATTAGGTGTTAACATAAGTTGTGTCCGTTTTGTTTTCAAATTTAAAAATGAGCTCCAAAAGTAAAATAAAATGGTAACGGTTATACGTCATTCGAAAGAAAATTTTCTGCTCTACAAGATATTGTAGTTGCTTTTACGTTAAATATATCATTTTATTTGATAAGAAGCCTTCAAAATGGAATTTCAAGTAGACGAAAGTGAGCATTTTCAACACCTCCTTCTGTTCGCGTTCAATCGAGGGAATAAACCTGCCAAAGCTACTTCATGAATAATATGGTTTAAGCGATCCACATCGAAGTCCACTGGTCGTCCGGAACTTTCCATGTCTTTCAGGTCGAAATTACCATCTTTGAAACGCAAAAACCATCGACGAGCTGTCCTTTCATTCATAGCATCTTCACCGTACAGAAAATATCACGAGCATCTTTGGTAGTTTTATTCCCTCAATTGAACGCGAACAGAAGGAGGTGTCGAAAATGCTCACTTTCGTCTACTTTACATTCCATTTTGAAGGCTTGTAATAAAATCGAATAATACATGTAACGTAAAAGCAAACACAATATATTGTAGAATGTTCGAATGACGTATAACCTTTATTTTTTTGTTTAACTTTTGGTGCTCATTTTTAAATTGAAAAAAAAAACGGACACAACTTATGTTAACACCCAATACAAGAAATAATTAAAAAGATAAAAATCCACAAATACTTAAAAGTTGGTACAATTATTGCTTATGTTTCTCTGCGAAGTAGCTTAGTTATAACCACAAAGTTTATTTAATTCTCAATTCTCTATTTATCCACTAAGATATCGAAGATATCAATATCGGAAAGTTCATTCAACAAGGTAGTGTCGTGTGCGAGGAAGGGTGACGCTCTTTATAGCTCAATTCGTGAATACGGCACCGAAAATAAATTCAATCAACGATGGTGTAAATACTTGTCTGGTATATTAAAGAAAAAAAGTCAATTAACGATGAATTCGGTATTTTTCCTGTTAATAATTTGTTTATATTATGTATAATACTCCTTGATAAAGAAGATGCTCAAACAAACATAAATAAAACAGTGATGGCTGAAGATGACTTTTGGTGGAGTAAATAAGATACCGCGTATTGTAAAGGGCTTTCAAAATCTAGTGAAACTCACCTTTACAGCATTTTTTCCACAAAATGGCGATAGAATGGAAAAGGGGGAGAGATACACCCGAAGGTATTTCGGTGAAAGGGCGTCAAAATGGCGAGGAGTGGGATATGGCACAGAAAGGTTATTGCGTCCCTCCCCCAATCTAAGGCAAAGAGGGAGTTTTATGTGTCGTCAGGGACTTCGGACCATATGAAACGGTAAGAGGGAATAAAGCATACATCAAAAGCAATTTTTGAACGGATAGTATCTTAAAAAAAACAAAATGATGATGGAAAAGGAAACGGTGAGAGAAGATTATGATAGATTATGAGTCATGTTCGATAATAAAATATGTATTACAGCACGTATGCATTTATATATGTAATTTGATACCGTATTTTGACGTTTTTCGCTAAAAAAAAAAGATAAATATTTGGATGAAAGTATACGAGAGAAAAACAAGATGCTATCAAAAATAAACTGGAGTGAAATATTAGATTTTTGACCCCAATTCTCGAGAATAACGTTAAGATATACATGTACGAGGAAGAAAAGTCAAAATATACACATTATTCATAACCAAACTTTAATGTTTAAATATACATTTTTCTTGCCTTAAACAAGATCATATAGTATAAGTTAATTTATTAATAAACTTATATGATACTTAAGTGTCTCTTACATAAAAAAGTCATCAATATCTATAAAAATACATCATTTAAGAAGCATACATCCATGAAAAGTTAAAACATAAAGGAAAGTAAAAATAAATAATAAAATTTAGTCAACAATACAAGACATAAAAATTATTAAAAATTATATCTTTTCAGTGAGTAATTATAGGACAAATTACGAAAAAAAAACAGTTAGGATAAAATAGAATACATAATTACCCTCTAAAACTTTATTAAATGGAGGAAAATGTTTCAACAATATTATTATAGAATTCTCAAAAATGTAATATGTGTTTCATACTATTACCATATATACGAGTACATACCACTTAATCTTAGGAGACACTGAAGTTTTACCTTGTCATTCTTCTAAGCAATTTGATTTGATCCAATAAAAATACACATCATCACGTCGTGTTCCTTGCGGGGTAGGCAGAGAGGACAGATCTCCATACGTTTTTGTCCAAACATTGATTTTTGCCCAAATATTCATAAATCTCGTCCTTCACAATACCTTTCATTATTTCTATTAAAATCTAGTCAACTTAATCCAACGAAATTTTCCTCGGTCTACATCATACGCACACCTTACACTTCTGAATTGTATACACGCTTATTCATCCATTATCTATATACAATATGTCTAAACCGTCTCAACAATCCTTTTTTCATCCCTAAAAGATCCGTTTTATCCATGTATTCATTTTTTCTGTCTTCATTCCGCCATCTATTAAAAATAAAATTTTACTAGCAAATATTGTAGTTTTCACAAAAAAACTAATTTTTTTACACAAACAGGAAAGTGAATAATTTTATTTTGGAAAATACAGGAAGAGGGTAAACTAGACCGACAAGTAACGTTTTCTAATATATAAGTATAAATTAATACAACAGGAAGAGACTTCTATGTTCTGGAAAGTGTACAAAATAACCACTGAGATTAAGTAAAATATATTTTTAGACGCCTACTTGTACGAAAAGTAGCTTTACAAATACCTGCGCGACGTACCGACACAATGTTTCTGAATTTGCAAGCTCCGTGCTTCCAACAATAACAAAAGTAGATTGTCTGAAAATAGATTACACGAAGGTATTCAGTTCAAGCAACAATTGTAATTTTAAATATACACAACAATATATCAAATTCCTATATGACATACTATAACACCATCTCCCTGTCAAGGTAGGCAGAGAGAATTGATCTCCCCTTCATTATATCCTGGCGCATATTTCACTTCTGCGACGTCCACATTTCTCGTAATAAATAAACATAGGTTTATTAATAGCAACATAGTATGTAAATATTTAAATACTCGTACATTCCAAAATCACATATATATCTCAAGATAAATAGCAGAAAATACGTTGTAAAGAGAAGTTATCAAAAGGTCTGGGCTCATCTCATAACACCCCCCCGGCCGAGATACACCCCCCCTAATATAGGGCGAACCCAGCCTTGAGGGGACCAGATGTTTTTCAGCCCACACCCGTGTACATGAAGGGTAAGAAAAAAGCAACATTGTGTGTACAATGTTATGTACATTAATATAAATATATTCCGAAATCACACATACATGTATATCTCAAAATATACTGCAGAAAATACAATTAAGAGAGGAGCTATTAAAAGGTTCGGGCTCATTCCATAATGTATACTTTCCTATTATAAAGGATTTTTATTCTTTCGGAACTCAATTCATTTGGTCGCGTCATATTTTGTGTGCATATTTGATAAAATTAAATGTGATTACAGTTCATTGGATACTATTTTTATAATACAATCAAATCTGATGCTATTGAGAGAGATATAAATCGAATTCTCTGATAGGTAGAAATTAAAAAGCATAATGACATTGCGGGATGATGATGTCGATAAAACCATTTTATTCATTTCTGTACAAGTAAGACCAACTTTTCAAATAATTTAAGAAACAAGCTTCACTGGTAATAGGAAGGGAAGTAAATAAAAAATAATAAACAGCAAATATAATAAAAACGTTTATCTGAATATTTTATCAATTCCCAGCCCCTAAAAATTGGAGAACATAGAAAAAAAAGCCTTAACTAAGCTGAGAAACAAAATACCCAACCGAAGAGCCTTGGCACCACCTCCCTTTTAACATAATTATTGGTAAACTAACAATGAAAGTGGGGCTACGTAGAGGTACTTAACATATACATGCCTTTACGCCGTTTCAAAAAGGACAGGTCAGACAAACAGAGTACATATCACAATACAATGTTGTCATTATATATGTGTACATCGTTCGTCTCTAAAACATTCATACTCAAAATCGATGCAATCGAATTTATTTATATTTCGTTTTACTCTCTCATGTCATAAAATGATACATCGATTTAATGCCTACCCGTGAAACATTAATCAACAAAATAGACAGTTTGTTGCTGGTCTTAACTCAACGAAGAGCTACAAAAAAAACAGGTAACAGTACTCCTTACAAGTTCCAGCAAACTTCAAAATATCAACAGGCGAGATGATAGTATGTGTGGTGGAAACTTCACTATACATACAATGCAACTGTGATGATCTTGTTGCTCTACAAAACTCTGAATAGTCCAACTTGAAGCCTTTTGGTCTGTCAAGATACAAGTACCAACTGATTCATTTATTAACGTTTGCATTGGCGATCACAGGCTAGCTGCAAACTGCGAATGTCATAGTTGATATCAAACATAGTAAGTACTAAATAAACATAATAGATCAGCAATAGTCTGAGTCATTTCAAGTGTGCCATCGGATCCAGTACAGCAATATGGTCGGTGAGTTTGCTGGTGTGCAACGACTTATTCACTTCAAAAGAAGAGAATAAAGAAAAAAATGAAAAAACTCCACGTTGCAGCTTTCTTTTCCAACAAAAAGTTGGAATTGGAATGGCGAGGAGATCCTCGACTACGAGGACCAGCAACGACGACATACAAATATTAAGTCTAATTCAGATGAATTTCAAATGTTTTTCAAATCATATCTAACTCAATCTTCCTCTATAAAGTGGAATCAAAGACGACAAGAGCCCGAAATAGATGAAAATAGACGATTTTAAAATGTTTTTTTTTTTATTTTACCTGGCGAGTTTATTGCCATGTGGCAATCTCTTCCAACCATTCTGAAATATGTTTTATAGACCCAAGTGAAAACCAGACTGGAATCCTATTTAAAAAAAATCTGGGTTCCAGCGGGGTTCGAACCCACAACGATCCGGATGTTGTGATGTAGTCAAATATTTCAGATCCCTTGGACAGCGAGGAGAACTAACGCGATAATCCTACAAGAGATTAAGGTATTCGACAGACTTTCGTTCATTTGCCTAAATATTATCCTGAACGTTCCTCCAGTTCTTTGGGAGCAGTGTTAGGCAAGACCAGGGTAGTTGGAAAGGTTTGCCATTAAAGGAACTATGGAGGGGAGGAAATGAAAAAGAGTATCCCCGTATAAGATGGACAGACCATGTAAAGGCTGGTTCAACAGTGTTGTTAGCGTAACGGGCTGCGGTGTGTCGAGAAAAAAAGGTGGAGAACAGAAAGGCGCATACAAAAAGCGACTTTCAGTTGTAAGATTCACGATAAGGAAGAAGAAACTAACTAAAATACGTGGCTTGTGGAAATTCATACTATATTCATGAAATGTTTTTGCTTGGATTGGATATTTCCAAGTCTCCCTCAGTATTTCGCATTTAATACCTGGTACCTTGTTTAATGTAACTTGAATGAAGTCCTATGAGTAAGCTAGATTGAGTAGCGCATATTCACTTGTCCCGATAGCTACTATCAATTATTGCCATTCTGAGCGCCTATTATCCCACTATAACTGCACGTCCGTTCAGATAACGCTGTTACATAAAGCGAAAGATAAGAACTTGTGGGTCAATAGACCACAACATGCGATAGTTTCACAATGTTCCGGGAATATAAACATGACTGTTTTGGGAATATAAACAGGTTTCGCTACAAATCTTTAAGTAACAAATATTTATTAAATGTTGGTGATGGAAAAGTTATTCGGTATCCCAAGTCTGATTGTGTATAACAACAGACATGGTTCATCATGAATAATTTCTCAAGTAATCTCGGAAGTTTTTTGAATGAAAACACAATAATGTTTCGGAAATGGGTGTATTCAGGGTGTGATATGATGGTCTAAAATCTTACTCATTATCCTTTTTTGCACAAGTATTTAGTCTGAATCTTAACCTTTTTAAGAGTTCGCCTCCACTGATATCGGCCCTGATTTAGTTCGAATTCAGTTTTATGGTTCCTGGATTATGTTCTCCCATCTCAATCTAGGCCGGCTGAGCCGTCTTTAAGACTTGATATTTAGGATGCATTTTAATTAGATGTACGTGCCGTGGTTTTAACAATTCATTTGAGTGAGGATGCATTTTAATTAAATGTACGTGCCGTGGTTTTAACAATTCTCTCGAGGAATGAATTACTTATATTGCATAATACACACTTAACTATCTTAATTATATGGCTTAAATTTTGAGTTAAATTATCAGATTATATTGGAAACTCGCTTTCTCTTACTATTTGTTTTTTTTTCTATTGAACTTAATTTTATTTGCATTAACCTCAAGTTTCACAATTCGATCAGTAATTTTTTTTTAAATATTTTATTATTGCGGCATTACAATGTTATCCTTTTAAATTCCATTTAAAATTATAAGAAAAGTCTTTTTTATCATTAAACAAAACCAAAACAATAATCCTTTTTTCATGCACTATTCTCAATATATTTCAACTACCTACTCGTACACCTCGATGACACGTCAAAAACTTTAAAAAAAAATTGTTTTAGTTTTTTTAGTCTCAAAATAAGAAAAGTACATTGTTTTGCACTACACTTTCGTTGTTATAGTACAACTTGACGGCTTTATAGCCATCTGACAATTTCTGCCAACCAATCAAATCTTTAAAAGGACACGATTAAAAACCAAGATGTAACTTGTATAAAAAATGGTAACAATGTAAATCAAATCAGTTATTCCCAGGTCGGATGATTTGGGCGAAAATTTTGGTTTTGGGCGTTGGTGTGCTCTTAACTATATAGACAAGAGTGTACAACTACTCACCCTAGATAAAAAGTAACTCTGCACGTTTCAAGTGCACTCTCGGCTTTTTCTTATTATTTCTCTTCGTTCTGCATTTTGACAAGATAAAATGTGTATTTCCTGTAATATTCTAATCGTATACATGATGTTAGTCAGGTGTAGACGTGCAGGTCTAAACCTGATGATCTTTTCACTTAATTCCTATTTCCTCTTCTCAATCAGGGTATTATATCTCTGCGTATTTTATAAAAAAAAACATGGAACCTTATGCAGTTCAAAATTAATTTGTTAATTTTATTCGAAAAGAGAGAAAAATAATGTAAAAATATATTAAAAAATACTTATTTAAAATCCCAATGTATAAGCCAAGTTCTTATGTTTGCTCAAAATTACATCGAAAATTATATATACAAGTATTGTGCTAGATGCAAAATTAGTTTTGAGTAGGGAAATCGAAGACAAGAAAAATACAAAAAAGGGAAGTGAGGCGTATTAAATAGCATAAATATTTAAGTTAAGTTATGAATACATTGATGAACAACGCCAAAGCAAAAGCAATTTTCTAGCCCCTGCATAAATGCATCAGCTGTTATATAGCCAAGCATCTGAAGCATGAATTAAATAATAGAAAAATAGCTTTGATCCTAGACAGGGGCTGAATAGAGGGGGAAACAGCTGACACAAAAGGAATTTTTCTGCTATCATTAGAGGGGAACGAACTCTGGGGTGTTTTGTTGTAGTATGATGCTTCTAAAAGTATATGATTTTGTAATATTTTTATAAAAATGAGTAAGCATAAAATTATAAGATTTGTTGTAATTATTTCAAACTCTACTTGGATTAAATACAGTCTTTCATTCAGAACGTATTTTACTTCTACAATTTATCGATAAACCTTTTAAAATATTTCATTGTTTCACTACTTTTAAAAAACATAAGAAATATGATCAAAGTCATAAGCGGAAAAAAAATATAGGTGTCATATGGGAGAGTAGCATAGCGCGGGGTTTGAATAGGCGGCCTTCTGTATTAAATCTAATGCGATACCTCAGGGCCATACTCCTCAGTTTACCTCAGATATTATTAAACGACGCTTTTTAGATGCCTTCTTCGAAGTTTTTAATGTTTTCTCTAAATGGTATAACAAAAATATAATAATCTCAAAAATTCTATAAGAAATACTTTAATATTCGTATAAACTTTTTTTGATTAACAATCAATCGTTCCTCAAAAATTAAAATAAAATTTACTACTTATGTTTGTTATAGTCAAATATCTTGTTTGTAATATTTTCCGTTAGAACCCCTTCAAATCTGGAGAGATCGGATTCCAATCGCTACAAAACAAAGCTAGTTCGAACTCTAATATTTACTTTATTCTTGAAGGGTACTGAAATATTGACAATATAGTAAAACTCCGAGAACGTAAAAAAATCGATTCCTTTGAGATATGGTGTTGGCGTATATGTTGATAATCTCGTGAACTACCAACAAAATGAACGTCTTTAAATTTCGGGAGTTAAATGTGACAGCACGACTGTCTTCAACCAGTGTTCTTCGCCACGTTTTCAGACAGCCAGATTAAATAGAGAATTGGATTGTCCTAAGAAGCGTTCAAGGAAGAAACAATGAGAGGCCAAGCACCAGCAAAATGGAGTGATCAGACGAAGAAATTTATTGGGGAAAGCCTTTATACTTCCACGCAAACGGCAAGTACATTTATGTCCTCGAAAGGACAAAGTCAACCGAAAGGAGTACATATATGTCCTTGCAACCTGTACCACTAACTAACATACCATAGATCAAGACCTTCAATAATGAAGAACGATAGGGATAATCACACATTAAATTCATCAATAAATAGAAACCTTTTTATTTTTTATATTTAAAAAATCAAAGAAAGTTTGAGGACCAGGGCACTAATATCGGTTAGATGACCCCACTAATACTCATTGTAAAATTGCACTTTTATTGTCAACTTTAACAAAAAACTGATTTGCATAATGTGTATTAAAAACCATAAGGGTGGCTAACCTATATGTGTTCTCGCAGACTGTCCAAACGAGTTTAAAATAAATTTTCTTTTATAAAATTCAAGTTATTTCGAAAGTAATAGAAATATCACAATCAAATATACGTATATTATATTCATTAATTTAATGAGTCACTATAAAGATCAAAATATTATATCTATACATATGATCACGCCATTTACCTGCCGGGGTAGGCAGAGAGGATATGGCGCCTTACTTTCATAACTCGCAAAACATTTAGTATATTCCACATCCATACACCTTCTCATACAACCTCTACGACTTTTTTTACTTTCTACGTTTTCTTCATTCATAATATTTCTCATTTGATCCAACCATATTTCCATGGCATTTCTCTCACACTCCTTCCACTCACATATCTACTGTATGAGTATATTTGTTTTGTTAGTCTTTCTTCATCCATTCGGTTTACTAGCCCAAACCATGTCAACGTACTCTTATTCTTCTTACTTAACACATCAGCCTTATGTTCACATTCATTCATTATCACTTCATTCCGTATTCTGTCATACATTGTCACTCCATGTATTATTTTTAATACACGCATTTCTACTGCATTTATTCGGCCCCTCTTAGTAATTTTTCACGTCCAAGTTTACACCCATACATAAAAAAAATTGTCATAGTAAATATATTTAAAATATCTAAAAAAAAAATGCAGCAATATTAGTTATTTCTATCGACCACCTCCGTGGCACAGATGGTAACACGCCTAACTTCTAACTAAGCTGGTGATGGTTACGGGCTCAATTTCTGAAAGTTCAAGTTTGTTTTTCAAGCTTTTTACATATATCTGGTTGGTCGGAAGATAATGCCACATGGTAATAAGCCCCCAGGCTATACTTTATACAACGGAAGAATGGTACGATCATATAACAATGTGAAATGTGGAAAAATCAAACATTTATAAGTAATTATCCAATACGGCCTTTCCACATTTTACCTATTTTGAGATAAAAAATTAGCTGCTTTATACGGTCTTGTATAGTATATGTAGAACAAAGAAAATATATAGAAAAGATTTTTTTAACCATAAAATTTTCATTAAACAGGCTTGATATTTTCGGGCATACAGGATTGATTTATTTTTCGATATTTCACAGAAATAAAAAAAAAAGTGCGTTAGGTCGTTTTTGCATGATTACGTCCATTTTAATTCATGTATTGACGGACGTCATTAGGATTAGAATCGAACCTAAGGCCTTTGAGTGAATTAACATTTTTTCTAAGGTGAAAAAATAGGATAAACAGTAAATTTAATTGCTTCAATAGAGCTGATTAAATACTGACTGCAATTAATATTACATCATTTTCAACACCGTACATTGTAATTTTTGTAAAACAAGATTACTTCTTTATGATAAGGTATATCAATTTTATATAGACCCTTAAAATACTCGAATAATTCGTAAAAACAGATTCAGAGCAAACAACGAATGTAATTAAAATTATGTTGCACTGTTTAAATCTATTTATTAATAATTACATCGAACAACGTATTGCCGATGGTTAAGGTGGGGTGGACGACATTCTTGGTTAGTTGGTAAGATGCCTGTCTACCAACCCCGGGGATGCAAGTTTGATTCCCGTTGGTATCCACGTTTGAAAAAAATGATCCAGTCTAGTTTTCACTTCAGGTCTCTACTAAATGCTTGACAGAAATTGCCACTTTGCAATTTACCTGCAGGGTTGTACTGCACAAATCGAAAGTGTTATACAATACGGTAACGAGACACGTATCCTGTTATCGAGGGATCATCACAAGGTTCACGCTTTTAAACGATGATGTACAGCCAGGTTGTACTGTACACGATGACAGTAATACAATACATCACAAAACCGAGACATGGATCATGATATCGGGGGATTCTCAGAAGGTTGACGCATTTGAAATATGATGTACTGTACAAGTCAACACTGTAATACAATACAATACGGTACCATTACATGAATCCTGATATGGAAGGATCGACAGAAGTTTGACGCTCTTGAAATACGATGTACTTACCAGGTTGTACTGTACTCGCCAATGTAATAGTGTAATAATCGCCAGTGTAATACAATACGGTTCCGAGACACGGATCCCAATATCGAGGAATCGCCAAAAGGTGTTGCTCTTGAAATATGATATATATGATAGGTACTTGCCAGGTTGTACTGTACGCGCCAAAATTGTAATAGAATGCAATACGGTACCGACCCGCAGATCCTGATATCAAGGGATTGTCAGAAGCTCTTCGCTCTTAAAAAATGGTGTACTTGCCAGTTATTACTGAATACAGTGAAATCATAATACAATACGATAAAATATTGTTTACCCTCTGTACATTTTTATTGAATGTAAGATTTTTCCCCTGTAACCCGTCCATCCCCTTACTATTGTATTACCCTTTCGTCGTAAGCAATTCAACTTAGCGGGCTTATTGCTATGTGGTAATCTCTTCCAACCACCTAGAAAGATCTTAAAGAGGTCTTAAATTAAAATCAGATTTGATGTTTTTAGGAGTCGAATCAACTAGTTCACTGAAGTCGAATATTTAATTTAAATATTTAATCTGGTTACCGACTCGCTCATTCCTTTTACTCGTACATATTATCGAGCAAAATCCTCAATAAGCCGAAAAAATAAGATTTTTCTCAATTTCACATTTGTATGAAAACAAAAGCTATACTGCAATAACAACCCCCTTTTAGGCTATCGTTGAATGAAGTCGAATGAAAAGGATACAAAAATATTTTATATTTGTGAGAAATTCCTTCACCTTTTGTTTATCTGGCTTGCCCATCAGAGTGAGTCTAACAGCTAAGGGAGAAAATACGGAGGGTGAATGAAGTACCGGCTCAGAAACCCGAGGTGGGAGAAATAGAAGAAAAGGGATCGAGATCTTGCTACGATAATGCAATTAAATGTAGGAAACAAAATGAATACAAACGAGTTATGAATACTCGTAAATAAGGACACGAAATAATAGGAAACATAAAAAGCAGAAAAGGGGACGACCAAGTTATTTTAACTAGTAAGAAATTACCGTTTGAATTTATTTTCAACTCAATAAAATTATCACCACTTTTAAAACTTTGATAAAATCGAAGATACAAAACTTTCCACATCAGACAATACATGTACTTGTATATTTATATGTATATACAATATCTTCAGCAAGAGATAAATAAAAAACCTTAAGAATCCAATACTATACAAGCTCAACGTACGTATTTTCGTCAGCTAATTTGTAACAATGCAATTTTAAGAAACATAAAACGTGGCCTAGTTATTAAGACGTCTGACTTCAAATCAGTGGTTGTAGGTTCAATTTCCCTTTTATACGCAATTTCTTTAAAATAGGTTCCAGTATGATTTTCATTAAAGACTTCATTGCTATAAACGAGTATATGGTTAAATGGAATGGATTACCATATGTGTATAGCAATAAACCAGCTAGGTTGTATAGTATTCTCGTACATTTAAAGTGTGAATCCAAAAATATACCCTAAATTATCTTAGAAAAACATTGAGGTGAAATGTAAGTTAGAAATGATAGACCCGAGAATAGTGTCACCAGATCGCTAAGAAAGTGATTACAAGCTACTCGTAAATTACTAGCAGCGACCATATTTGCTGTAGATTCTTGTGTTTGGAAGCTTCCATCTACAATATCTTTCTTTAATCACACTGCATTTGTATATCTTAAAACATATGATGTTGAAATAAAAAAAAAGGGATCTCTAGCCTAATTGATAATCTGCCTGGTTTCCAACTCGGGGGTAGCGGGTTTGATTCCCGTTGAATACCTAGATTTTTTAAAAGGGTTCCAATCTGGTTTTCATTTGAAGCGTGTTTAACACTTTTCTGGGTCGTTGGGAGAGATTTCCATATGAGAATGAACTATCCAGGTTTTACTGTATACAAAAAAGGGTTAAACAAAACATACGAAAAAATACATTTTATGCTACGTCAAAACTTAATGGAAGCATATTTTTGAAGTATGCATATTTTTGTGTATTGAACAATGTTAAAGAAAATCTCAATTTTGTGAAAATAAATTTTGAAACACAGTTTCCTTTTGAAGCACAGCAAAAATGTTCTCAATTTACAGTATAGTATATTGGAAAAGTTTCTGCTGAAAAAGTACACTTTATTTTAGGACCAATTCTAGATGGTTGATTTTTAATCAAAGAATTGTTTCCTTGTTTTATATTAAATTGGCTTAATTTAAAACACGGACTGTTTTTGGCTACTAAGGAGTACTTAAGATTTTTTTTAATGAAACATTTATATTTTATTTTTTACTTGATTAGCCAGTGGGATAGCAAAACGTTCCCAGTGTTCAAAGGAAGTCATATAAATATCCCGAATCACATAAGCCGGAATTTATTTTTAACAGTGAATACTAATTCTTCACTTCTTTTACTACAATTTCGCGCAAATTTGTCGTAGTTTCCTTAAATAAGGGAGTCTTGTGGTTTCATTGCCTCACTTTAAAGTTTGGAGCATGTGAATTCCGACTTTGAATACAAATCACGACATTTTAAAGTTATAAATTAGTATATAGTATTTAGGCTAGCCTGTAAATTTGGGCCATAGTTTAAAAATAAGACAGTTTGTTAAAAATAAATTACAACATTTTAAGTCTAGTGAAATACCACACCCCCGGGGGATTTCGGGTCAGATTTTCAATGATAATCAAACAAAAATATACCAAAATGTTTTTCTAGAATAAACAATTGCGACAACTTTCTGCTTAGTTGGGAAAACACCTAATGTAAGATGTTGGTATATGGGAAAATGTATTGTATATAATGCAAGTGTAAAATATAAGCAATACAATATGTATGCAACTTAAATTCATATCATCACGTCATGCATCTTTTGGTGCATACAGATAGTACATACTCGTATCTTTATACCTTTCTATGTACACATACGATCAAATTCATACATGTCTCGTTTTTGCCTCGTCCTAATTCATACATTTCGCTAAATGTGCTTTTTTCTTTCACATAGTTATCTCTCCTTAAGTAAAAAATATGTTTAAACCATGTCATGATCTCTTTCTTAATTCCACATATAACATACACGTATATCCATAACAAACAGTTATTTCTAATCCGATCTATACTTAATTGACATGCTGCTAACATATAGTAGACATTCTTTACAAGTAACGCATCCCTAATGTATTTATTCTACTCTTATAGCCATAAGATGATAGTTCTAAATAGTATTTATTGTACTTTCACGTTTGAGAATGAAACGTGGACATTGTTAAGGCTGAAAGGAGCCGAATAAATTATGTAGAAATGCGTCTTTATTCTACTCTTATAGAGCATAAGATGATAGTTCTAAACAGTATTGTACTTCAGGTATGAGAATGAAACGTGGACATTGTTAAGACTGAAAGGAACCGAATAAATGATGTAAAAATGCGTGCACTGAGAAGAATACTAAAAGTGATAATATATATTATGATTTGGATATGTAGAATACATTAATGAGGAAAGACTAACAAAACGAATATACAGTGTACACGTTAATAGAAAGCGTGGTAGAGGAAGACCAAGAAGAGTGTGATGGGTCAAGTGAATGAGAATGAAGTATACATATCAGATAATTCGTAGAAGTTATATGAAGTGTATGAATGAATAGGCGAAAGATGTGCATCGCGATAAGAAAGTCAGACACTCTGTTGTCTCTGCCTATCCCGACAGGGAAATGTCACGATGATATGCATGAATGTATGTGTTATATCAGTCTTAATGTACACGCTTCAAATCCATACACCAAATTAACACTAAAAGAGCAATGAAAGCTATTGAATTGTTGGAAAACACAGTATTTAGTATATAATTTTTACTCTAAACAAATGCTTATTTAAATAACGGTATTTCGAATTTTTACACATTGACAATTCATGTGAAAAACTTTACATTTCTTCAAAGTGAATTTATATTTTGTAGGGTGGGACAAATAACACATTGTGGGTGGGCTGCCTATATTAAATAAATACAACTAACATGTAGTCTCATCCGTATAATGGGAGGAAACGTTATAAAAATAAGTAGGTTTATTGAGAAATTGTTAAAAATATGTGATGTTCGTGACGGGGAATAACAACAATTCATCCATTGTGATAGAGAAACAAAAAGAAAATCGTGCTTGAAAAATATTTTACCTCTGCATAAAGAAATATGAAGCCATGACACTTAGAAAGTGTTGTGGGAAATGTAGCCGTATTACGAACCAATTAAGACGGAAATTTATATTCCACTGCGGATTACATTGTGGTCGTTTCTTGCCGAAACGAATGCAATTGACCAATGATTTCGATGTATTTGTTGATTTACCCATAACACGATTATCGTGCAAGAAACGAAAGAAGCTATGTGCAAATAAAAAAAAACATTTGTTAATCATAGAAAATAACATTTTATGAAATGGAAAATAAGAGTAAATGAAAGCGTTACTTGTTAACTGACTTTAAAGAAAGCATATTTCCAAGATGACAATATTTTATCAATAATACTAGATAATTTATATAGCGCCGTTTAGAGAGCAAACTCTTCTCAAGGGCGCTCTAACTCGGAACTAGAACCCAGCATTTTTAGCAGATTAAAAATATTACAAAATAAAAATAAATAAGTTTAGTGCAAGGATAGAAAGGTAGAAGCTGCGGTCAGATGGCTGACAATTGAATATAAAAATCCTTGAAATCAATGTAGATACCAATTTATCATGGTATACACATCATCACGCCGTTTCGCTTGTTGAATGGGCAGAGAGAACAGATCTCTATATTTTTATCAAAGCACAAGATTTTTACGTCTTTATATTCATATATCATGTCATGCACAATCTATTATTATTCATATTTCCCACTTTACCTCTTTCAAAAACAGATGCACCTGATCCTGCTACGTGTACCTCTTCCTCTTATGAGTAGTTTGTTTTTTTCATTTGTTGTGTACACGGTACATCTGACGGGCTTATGGTATATTATTCAGTAATTTTTTTCAACCAACCAGCATCATTTCTCCAAATATTGTAGCCATCTTAACATTTATTTCTTCATCTCGCTTAAAACATTCAATTTATTAACGTTTTCATTTTGCATGTCTTTAATCCACCTTCTTTCATATATAAATAATCTATCATGACAAGAATAAATAAATAAGATATCTTCAGTCTTCAATCACTGAAAGTGTTGTAAAGATATTTACTTACCGGATCCAAAACTTACAGGTCCAGTGTCTGCTTTTTCGTATATTTGACTATGAGATACTTCAAGTATGTTACGGAAAAAATATCTTATGATTTGGGTAGCATCGGGAAATGAACCCAAAACCGCCGCTTGGGTAAAATGCGTGTTACCAACTAGACCACGGAGCTAGCTTTGTCATTAAAAAAATAATAATACATGAACGCTTTTATTGTCTCCATCTTCAAATCATAGAAGGGTCGGAGCTTTATTGCTTTTACATTACTCTACCACCTGATCCTGTCCTGTGCTGATTTTGAAATTTGCTGCATTGCAAATCCAACCTGTCTTCACACAATATCTCGACCTGCTTTCCCCATGTTTGTCTTGAACCACTTATGATGCTTTCCTTCCGAAATCACCAACAAAATCTATTGCGGTACCTTACAAGTTCAACCCAACTAATCTACGACTATTTCGTATGAAGTCTTCCTACTATTCGCCAATTCTCGAAGAACTACAAATTGAACAACGTTTGTTTTCAATAGTATAATTGCAAACCCTTAATTACATCGGTTTGCAATGGTATAATTGAAAACAAACGTTGTTCAATAATGAAGATACGGCAACTTTCGAAGCCTAGTTGAAGTCAAGACGTCTGTCTACCAAACCGAGGCTTGCGGGTTCATTTCCTATTGGAACTCAGGTTAAAAAAACATTTCAGCTTGATTTTTACTTGGTACCTCTTCGGGATCTTTTTTTGGTTGGTTGGAAGAAATTGCTACACAATAATAAGGGAACCATGTTGTACTACATACAACGAAGGTATAATATAATAATATGTTGAACATTCGGTTATCATATTGAGACTATATTTATCTGCCAATAAAGTTCTAAAATTCGTGATAAGAGTCTTGAGGGCATTTGATGGAGACGCTGGGATGAGATCTCTTTAGAATTCACTGGTTCGTAACAGATTAAAGTGCGGTTAAATAGTTTGGAGCTCGAGAGGAACCCAGAATTCCCTGCTGCTAGAGCGAGTCCAAAAAACATTTATGGGTCATCTTTGTGGCAAGGAGTACCAGTGGCTCTATCCCACATTTTTTTTATGGATATGCTTTAATATTACATCGTAAGCGTTAAAAAAGATTTACGCAACAGTTTGCTTATATACAAATTGCTAACATGAAAAATAGGAAACCTTTGTTGATTTCCAAACTTTTGTTTAATGTACTGAACATTGTTTTATGCCATCACGAATTAAAATTGTTTTTCGTCGTATTAACGAACAGGGCTGTTAAGAGCATCACCAACATTGCACACGAAATAACCTTGTTGAATGAATTTTCCACATTTCGGTGGATAAATTGAGAATTAAACTCCTCAATAATCTTTGTAGGTATAACTGAGTCCCTTCACAAGGAATCGCGAGTAACATTGTTCTAGTTGTCATGCCACATATATTAAAACTTTCAACCGTTGAATTTTTTCTTGTTATTTGACATATCTAGGTTAAACCTGTATCAAATATAAAATAAATAAATAAATAATGGAGAGACTGGTAAATTCTAGGGAAATAAGAAGGTCCCAATCACGAGGCAGACTACTAACGCAAATAAGAGATCTGCTAAGGAATACAACTAACAGCTCATTTCAAGAGTGTAGTAGAAATGCTACAAACCGTGAGAATTGGAGGCGTATCATTATTTCTACAGTGTGAGCAATTTGCTCGCAAGATCAAGTCCAATCATCACGATTACTCTGTGAAGAGCATAACAAAGAAGACTAAGCATGTGGAGTAACAGACGTTCTATGCTGAGTGACTTTCGGATTTAATATTTCTAATTCGTTCCATTAGTGTCAACCTCTTCACTTATTTAGAGTAAGTACCTCGTTTCTTCATTTCACACGCCTGAATTCTCTTTCGTTGAGCATCCAACACAGCCATATGTTAATGTATTTGAATTACAATTTTAAAACTGCAACGTGACTCAATTAAAATTGATACTCCGCATAACTATCTAATTATCTTAAGTTGTAAGCTATAATCTTCAATCTGCATTCGAAAGAAATGTAATTGCTTGGTCATACATATGTGGGTCGACATTTGCAAACTGCAATGAAAAAACATTAGAGAAAGTTGCATTGATTTACAGATGTAGCGTATCGGTACAACAAGTAGGTATTAAAGTTTAAACATGGATGTGGAACGAGATTTGAATGATGTTAACAAACATGAATTCATCGCACGAGAGAACCGATTGAATTTATTTCTCGATCATTCGATATACTATAATTCAGGAAATACTAACAGAAAATCACATGGCAAATTAAACTTCAACTAAACACATCATATTTGAACTCTAATGTATTGTATTACACTTTTGTTGTATAAAGTAAAACCTGGCAAGCCAGAAACACATCAAAGAGGCTTGAAGTGAAAACTAGAATAATGATCTTTTAAAAAAAAATGGGCCCAAAAGGAACTGTACCCACTACCTCCGGGTCAGAAGGCAGGTGTATTACCAACAAGACCACGAAGGTTATATCTTTCTATAGATTAACATATATGACTTGTCATAAATAAAGTGTTCATAAATCTAAGTGCATGTTTTCATATTTCATTCTTGGAACCTGCATGCATTTGAAATGTGGTGCCGGAGAAGGATGTTACGAATTCCATGGACAGCAAGGTGAACTAACGCCTCCATTCTCGAAGGACAGAAAATCACCGACAAATTGTCGATATATGCCTTCGACGAGTCCTCTGAATCTTTGGGCATATTGCTCGTGACCAAGGAAACAGTTTGGAGAGGTTTGTCGTTACTGGAGGCGTGGAAGGACGACGCACAAGAGTAAGAATCCCAATGTATTGAACTGACCGAGTAGAAGATGGAATGCAGGAATGGATGGAGTGGAATCGTCGGAGACAATCATGGGAATCACGATGCTCAGTCATGAGCTACACGGCAGGATGATGATTTTGGAGCCACAGACAACGTCTTCTCAGACTCTGCACAGATTCAGATAGATTTTTTTAGGATTTTTTTGGTTTAAGATTCAACCGAGAAAAAGCATTGTACGCAGAACATCACAACAATTATTAATTTATTTTTTATTAATTCACTTACCTTTCAATATATCCGAATTGGGCATGTGGACATATTGAAAAGAATGGCTGGGAGACAACATTGCCTTCGGCCTCATTCATCGAGCCGTCGCATTTAAAGCCACTTGAATAAGCACTCAAGTGGTTCTAAAGCCGAAGGGTGGTCATCAACAGTGATTGATACATTTCATCTTTACTTAGAGCTCACTCTTATTTTTTTTGTGTTTATGAACAAATTGTATCAGCATTATTTTTAAACTGACATCACTGAAGACTCTTTAAATTGGAATCTAGACAAGTACTTTTTGTATACAGTAGTTATATTTTATATAGCATATACTATCCTTTTTGTTTCCTTTTTATCAATTATCTGTGTTCAAAATAAAATAATTAATAAAAAACTTCGTTAGCAGTTAAAGTCAAATGTATGGCATTTATAAAATGTCTGCCTTTACTTTACGAGTAAAGCACACAGTTGATGATATATGTTGCCAATTACTGGACCATAATATAATATCCTATGGTATCCGAAAAAATAAATAAAAAAGGGTACCAGTTTTATGAAAATAAACATCCTCCTGTAACAATACTCGCGTGCGTTAAGCGTGTGCAAGCAGTTTTGCCTCTTCACATGGGGTAATATTATTAATACGTGGATCAACGAACTGCGAGTTACATGTCCAACTCAATGGTTTTAAATTCAATGGTCGATTAATGGGATCGAAGACAATGTTGTCTCCAGGCTACGATCTCAATATATCAACATCGTCAATGTGCATATGTTGAAGGGTATATACGAGAGGGAATGAATGAAATATGTTGTAAGTGAAAAATAACAATATTATTATTTTTTAGTGAAAAATGTTGTTAAGTATAACACTTAATAGCAGAAGTAGCGTCAATAAAACCACTGTAACTCAATGACACAATGTCGGAATGTCATGAAAGTTTAACACGTAACTTTTAAAGGTTGGTACTAACTGAGAATAGTATGGATTTGTTATTAGAGGCGCCACCTGTTGGTTAGTCCCGGGACTTATTGATCGTTGTGTTATACATTCAATTATGGTTGCTTAATGTTATGTTATTGACTTTATTTGTATCTGTGTGTACCTCAAATATAAACCATCATCAAAATAAGCAAAGCAGTCTCACATCTAAAAAAACTTTGAAAACAAAAAAGTATACTTTTCCATATTTTTTTAGTATACTTAACATTTTTAGTATATGTACTTAACATTTTTAGTATACTTCACATTTTTAGTATATGTACTTAACATTTTTAGTATACTTCACATTTTTAGTATATGTACTTAACATTTTTAGTATACTTCACATTTTTAGTATATGTACTTAACATTTTTAGTATACTTAACATTTTTAGTATATGTACTTAACATTTTTAGTATACTTATTATTTTTTTTAAACTTTTTTATAAAAAGTATACTTTTCCATATTTCACTTTCGTTGTGTACAGTACAAACTAGCGGATATTTTGCTATGCAGCAAAATCTTCATTACAACCAAAAAGTTGTATGTACCTAGATCTGCTTAAACCTGTAAAACTTTGCAAGTTGCAGTAAATCGGTAGCATAATGAGAGGCATAAAATACATTATCACAAAGAGAACAAAGTAATTTGTCAATAAGTATTCTTATATGAAGTTCCACAAATTCAAAGCCGAAACGTTTTAAAGATAAATATTTGTAAACTATTTGAATAACATTATATTCGATTTTCATTCAAATCGTTTACAAAATATCATTTTTTTTCCACCAAGTACAAGATATTGTAAATTTGCCTTCGTTGTCCTCCATAATCTTCGATTACGTATCATAATGAAGCTTCGTACCGATCCATCCCATCAATTATTGCGTAATCTCTAATGTCCGCACGCGAAATTGATCAGTTGATCAATATTCATTCACGATCATTCGAAATTGAATATTGTCCACATCCGGTGTGCCGCGCACTGAATCACGCAATTCTAAACTTTTGATTAAAACTTTTGAACATCATAAATTTTGTAAAATAACTAAAACAGACATACGTTCATACCAATCTTTATATTATGGTAAAAAAGTTGGTGTATCAACTCCGGAATTAATTAATATTCTTCTTCTTCTTCCAGTGTCATGTCAGGTCCCCCCAACGTTGAATATCACTTGAGAGTAGACATCTTTGTACCCAGCAGCCCGAAAAAGATCTCCAGCACCCCTTATGCCTCCTTCCAACACCTCTTCGGCCTTCTATTTTGCCTTGGATGATAAGGTGCAGTAATTTGTACTTTGCTCCTCTAAATATAATACATGACCCAAGTAGGACACCTTTCGGATTTAAATATTAGTCAGCAACTCTATCAACTTTGGATCTTTGAAGAACCCTTGTGCTGCTGACCATATCCGTCCAGGGTATCCGTAGCATTCTCCGGTGCATCCCCATTTGGAATGCATCATGCTTGTGATTCTCGTACATACCTGACATTTATTAAAAAAATAATTTTTTAGAATTTAAATAACAAGTTCAAGCATTTTTTAACATTAAATATATTACAGATGGAAATAAAGAATCATGATAGATGCCTTCGAGATGCTGTGTTGGAGGCGGATGCTCCGTATTCCATGGACCGCAAAGCGCACTAACGTTTGTAATTCAAGAATTGGAGATTACCGAAAGACTTTCGCCATGCAGAAAAACAATTATAACTTACTTCGGCAAGCTGCTAAAAAAATATAAAAGTCTGGTAAATCTGCTGATCACGGAAACAAGTGAAGCAAGGCGAGGAAAAGAAAGGTGTCCTATGAGATGGAAGCATCAAATAAAAAAGTTAACTAGATCCTCTCTAAGTGTTGCATTCAGCATGACCGGCAGGGATGGAGACAGGTGGTGCGACGATTGCGACAAGTTTGAGCACGCGATGAAAAAGGAGAAGATATTATACGAGTATAATATTATATACCAAACAATTAGATACAACATTACATTTTTTATAACGATTTGTTTTCATAAATAAATATTTTTGTTCTGTAACGCAAAAGCCTTTTATCTTTACTATAAATGAAAATGAATGTTTCTTTTTATTCACCCAGTATCTTTTAAATATACAGAACAAACATTCCAAGTGCTTTTCTTTTGTTTCGTGGGCTGCCCCTTTTGAATGGATTCTTGAATATTGACATCTTCAACATTTCAGAAAATGTTTTTTAAGAAAGCATATTGAGCTTTCCTCATAATCGGTGTAAGTTATTTCGACAACACAGTTTCTTTTTTTTTATATATATATATATATTTTTAATACAATATTTATCTTTCTAACCTTTCTGTGTAATTGAGTTTTCCTCTTTATGTGAACTTCAAAAAATATAATAAAATAAACATAAGCGCAGTTTTATAAGCAAGGTTCACCTGAACTAATAACTATAATATTTATTAATATTGTGTCGTATACATTAATTGACAGTCAAAAAATATGTGTGAGGAATAAAATAATCTCGATAATCATAAAGCGTGTTAAAAAGAAACTGAAGTTACTGTCAAAATTATTGTCAAGAGTGATAATACCTTTCAGAAATACTCATATGATATATACTCCTACCAATTGGCCAACACAGACAATCATGATTAATGGAAAAAATAGAAAGAAATACTCGGAGCTATCGAAAGCGAACAATGTAATCAGAGTAACAAACATTTTTTTCTATGATTTTGTGTACTATATATTGAAAATAAATAAATATTTACTTCACTGTAATGGGAGATGCCAGATATATTCGTAGAAGAGTAACTAAAGCCCATTGAATTGCAGAAATGCTGAGAAAGTTATGGTGATTCTGAAAGGAACTGGATGATTTTCTATTTGCACAATTTGCAATAGCTAAAAAGAAACAGATACCAGATCAGAGACTGTTTCGGACTTGATCTTATGCAGTAACGAACAAATCGAAAAATCATGTATCAGACAATAAATCACTGTCAACGTTTAACTAACCCCTACCGTTAAGGAACGGAAGTAGAAAAAAATACATTTTCGCTCTTTTCAATAATTGATTCACCGTTAAATTATAATTACAGACTATTTATTATTCTTATTTAAAATAACTCTCCTCTTCGAAAATTGGCGATCATCAGAGCTACTCGTATCTCAACCTTTGATGTAGCAGCTCTGAACAAAGACAGTATACCACAGTTAAACCAATCCCTTTTAAGTTCTTCAATCAGGAAATACTTCTAGCACTTATCAGTAGGATCTAATATTTTTCTCCTTGCATTATATATTATATTATATGCCCAAAAGACTCTAATTATCTCTTTTTGGAAGTAAATTACACTTCTCTTTATTCATCCGTTTCAAAATATTATTATTACGGACTTTGTCAACTCAAAAGACTTTTAACACTTATCAGTAGAAGAAACTTATCATTTTCTCCTTGCATTATATGCCCAAAGTAATCGAACTTTTTTCTTTTGAAAGTAAATTACAATTATCTATCTTTATTCACCCGTTTCCAGATGTTATCATCACGGACTTTGTCAACTTACGAGTACTCAGCATTTTTTATAGCACCACATTGCAAAAGCTTCTTGTTTAATTGTTTTGGTATGAGTAAGTGACCATGCTTCAAACGATAGAAAAGTTTGGATAATACGAAGCAAAATTCGCATGCGTAAGTCAAGATTAAAACTCTTGTTACAGAGGAGATCATACATTTTGAGGACGCAATTTCGTGCTATTTCCACGCTTACTTCGATATCTTGTGACTAATCCCATTGATCATTAATGCAGCTTCTCAGATGTTTATATTGTTGTACTTTCTCAAAAATGTCATTTTTTATATCATGAGTTTCCCTTGTAGGGTCCTTCATTTTACTTACTTACTTAATAGTGAATTTCGTATATTTATTTACTTAACACATCGATCAATAAGCCCCGAGACTAACTACTAAAACAACATTTGTTTGCCAAAATTCTTTTTTATTCATCAACATAGTCTCCTTCAAGAGTGATACATTCATTCCAATACTTTTCTATGGCAGCCGTGTAGAACGATTTATCTTTGGTTTCAAAATAGGAGCTAGTTTCGGCAATCACTTCTTCATTGCAGTCAAATCTCTTTCCCTGGAACATCTTTTTGAGGTCTGCGAACATCCAATAGTCGCTGAGGGCCAAATCTGGAGAATACGAAGGTGCGGAAGCAATCTGAAGTTCAACTCATGCAATTTGGTCATGGACTTGTGACAGGTGCCTTGTCCTGATGAAAGAGAACATTTTTCTTCTTCATATGAGGCCGTTTTTTTGCAAGTTCTGCCTTCAAACGCTCCAATAACGCTATGTAATATTCGCTATTGATGGTTTCATGCGCATCCCAAAATACGGAGGTCATAACCTTCCCGGCCGACTGTTGAGTTTTTGGTCGCTTCGGACGACTTTCACCGGCTGCTCTCCACTCAGCTGACTACCGATTTGATTCCGGAGTATAGTGGTGGATCCAAGTTTCATCCATTATCACATACCAACGCAAAAACTCCTGTTTATTTCGCGTAAACAGTGCCAAACAGCGCTCTGAATCATCGATGCGTTGTTGTTTCTGTTCCATTGTGAGCAAACGCGGCACCCATTTCGAAAAAAGCTTTTTCATGAGCAAGTTCATGCAAAATAGTGTAAACACTACCAAATGATATCCTCAGGATGTAAGCTATCTCACGCAACTTTATTTTGCGATTTTCCATCACGATTTTAAGGTTTTTTTTAATGTTTTCTGGTGTAACAGCCTCATTTGGACGACCAGAGCGTTCAGCATTATTTGTGTATGTACGACCGCGTTTGAAATCAGCATACCACCAACAAATGGTTGTTTTCGACGGAGCAGAGCCTGGATAACACTTTCCAAGCTATCGCTGAGTTTGAACGGTATTTTTTCCCATTAAAAAGCAATATTTTATCAACACACGAAATTCGTTTTTTTCCATTGTTTTGAAAAATAGCAAAAGTAGTGTCACTAAAACCACTGTAACTCAATAACACAATGTCGGAATGTCATGAAAGTTTGACACGTAACTTCTTAAGGTTACTAACGGAGTACTAACTGAGAATGGTATGAATTTGTTATTAGAGGCGCCATCTGTTGGTTAGTCCCGGGACTTATTGATCGATGTGTTACTGAATAGTAAATTTCGTATATATTTTTTTTAATAGACCATACATACACATCATTACGCCGTGTTCTTTGCGGATAGGCAGAAAAAACTGATGTATAAACTTTTCCATACAAGCACACAACTTTCGCCTCATCCACATTTATACAGTCTTCAAATATTTATATTTTTCTCTTTACTCTCTCTCCAACTTTAGTCCATTTGATCCAGTCATGTTTTCTTCGGTCTACCTCTCCCATGTATACTTCCTGACATTTATACTCGCTCAGCTATTCTTCCGCCATTCGTCTTCACCATATGTCTAAACTACCTTAAATCTCCTTTCTTAATCTTCGTTTAAAATATTCATTTTATACATGAATTAATAATATCTGATGTCTTCATTCCGTCTTCTTTCATACATTAACAGTACCTACAAATTTATCTTCGAGTTCACATCTCCATAGCAGTATTTTGGTTACTGACTAGTCCAAGGTTCACTTATATATATTAAGATGACACCAACATACTATTTTGTATTGTAGTTTTTGTTATTTTTGATATAACGCAATAGTTTATAAATAATCAATAAGAGAAAGTTTAAAAAAAAGTTTTAGAATCTATGTGTTCAGGATTATCCGATAAATATATTCCCAACTCGTGTAGTCTATAAAAATGCCAGTGTCAAGTGTCGTGAATGAATTCTCCTTACGTCAGCAGCAATGTACATATCGACAAAGAAAACTAACAATATTATCCGTTGGATTGTTGAAGTACTTTAGAACTGGCATACTTAACCTGCAACACTTTGAATCCAAACATTCATATAGAAGAGACATTGAGACTGAAAGAATTTTCTATTGAATTTCTTTCAAATATTTATTTTTGTTGTCGAGATGTTTGTCAAAAGTGATCGTCTTTATCCGGCTGCCGTTCAATCTATTATATGTCTTTCCATAAAGGTAAGTCTTTTATGCAACTAATGTTTGAAGATTCTTTAGTGATTTTCTGCTTATAAGTTCAGTGTTTATTTTACATTAACTTTGTCATATAATAAAGGTTTTTAATGTAACTATAAGTCATTTAATGTAGTTTTTCATTTTCCGTGAGTTTAACAAGAAATCACTTTGTCATTTCACTACTACAGTAATTACATTAATCCCCACTACTCGTGTATCTACACTGCTATCTACCTTCCACCCCGAGACTCTTTTCAGGTGGAATGTGGAATAACAAATTGACATATTGTTCAAAATTGTAATTAGTCTTTAGTAAAAATTATGATTGAACCCTTTAACCTTTACAGCATTATGTTTGGGAAACTGCTAGGTCTGTTTGATCTCCTTTTTTTCTTAAGGTGCATTAATTATTTTAATATCAATTATAAAATTTTAAAACGAAATAATAAATTTGAAAGAATATTGAATTGTGTCTTATAAGGAAGACACATATTTGAAACAATATATGATTTAAATGTGGTTTGTTTTGCTAATGTTCTATTCCATTGTAAAATAACAATTTATACAGCGCCGTGTAGAAAACAGACTATTCTCAAGGATATTCTATATTATTGTTTAAAAGTTTCGTTGTATACAGAAAGGTTTAAAAACCTGAAAGGTTTATTGTCATTAGACAATTTCGTCAATGTTTAACCTTTCCCTTCCTGTGTTAAAAAAATCCGTCCGTTCCGGTGTTGTGTATTCAATACACATCAATACACATGTAAAAATGAGCGATTTAAAATCGGAAAAATAAGAATATTCATAGCCAATCGCTGAAATTAATTAAATTTGAAGTCAAAAGAGATAATAATGGAAATTTAATTGCTAAAAACATCGGCCAACGTTCACAAAACGAACCAAGTGACCACCTCTACCGAAAGCCGCCGACCTACTGAGCGTGAGAAGCGAGCGAATTGAGATTCTATTTATTGCGTTCCCACATACCGAAGTAGAGTGCGTGTGAGACGTGAATAGCGTCGCTTACTCACCCATAGTGGTTTTTAGAATGAATATACCTAAGTCACACACTGGCACATGTTTGATTGTATTGGTGAATTTATTCCCGATTTTCACAAAATATCTCGGATGTGGCCTATAAGAACTAATTATTATTAATATTATTTTTTTCATTCAATGCGTGAACGTATTAAGGAGGAATACCTAAAATTTGAAACCCGTATTTATTATATTTATAGAGATATTAAAGTTTTTAGAAGCAATGTGTACTAGGTACACATCACAGGACAGGAAGGGTTAAAAAAACAAAGGGAAACCAGAGTGATTCCATTTTTTTCAAGTGAGTTACAACGGAAATCGAACTTCAAAGACAGGTATCGTTTGTATACTGAATTGTTTTTTGCCAATAAAATTTATCAAGAACAAAATATAATATATTTTTTTTGTATATGAATATTAAACAATAAAAATTCCCCAAGGTACAGATTCAAAAAATTGTCCTCGAAAGTAAAAAACAAAAAAAAATAATTTGTGATTCAAATCCAATTAAAGACCCTGCGAGTATTTGATATGGTGTAGTCTCAGGAGGAGAAAAAAGTCTTGTCAATAGGCGAGGTTTTTGGTGACTGGTGATTAATAATCGAGTTTATTCAATCACTTTCGACGACTTTTCCGATGGGATTTATCCAGCGATTTCTGAAAATCAATAGTTTAATACTAAATATTTTTATTTCTTTAATACGTCATCATCCTTAACACCACGCCATGTCTTTTTGGGGGTAAGCAGAGAGACTAGATCTCCACTTCATTCATTATATTCTGGAAAAACGTCGTTCGCTTCTGCCACGTCTATGCACCTCGTCACTAAGACTAGTAACTCTTTAAAAATAGATTTTTTTTAAACAGACATGACTGAAGCCATCCTTATACCCTCGTATACTAGACGGAAAAAATGACTGTCATTCGAACGGTGTAGCACAGCACGGGATTTGAACTAGGCACCTTACGCACGAAAGTCAAGTTCGTTGTCGCGCGGTCATGCACTTTATTATTAGGTCTTCTCAGACGTCTCGCACCTTATTTACTACTCGTTAAGGCTATTTTTGAAAATATTTCAGCTTTCATTGTTTCTACGTGACCAAACCATCTCAATATTTCATCCTTTATCTTAAGCATGGCATATTTTTTCAATCGCATTATTTTTAGATTTTCTACATATTCTATGCAATGCTCTCATGTGTACTGTATTATCTCATTTTCATTGCTATTTTATCACGTCCTAGTCTCGCTGCATTTCGAAAAGTTAGGTTCTAGATTTCATAATAAGCAGTCAGCTTTAGTGTTCTTGAAATACTGTGATCGCTAAACATATTTTATAACTCAACATTCACTTTATTTCCTGCATTACTCTCCTTTCAAAATCAAATACTAGAGGAGCCATAACGTAACCAAATGTCCACATAATGAGGATATCATACTATCAAAACTGTTCCAGATGTTACAAAAGGAAGATCAGAATCAAAAGTCAAACGAGTATATCAAAATAGAACGTAGAAATACGCCCAGAATAAAGAAAGCGCTTTGGAACGAGGAGTGCGTGTGTGGCCAAGACTTCCTCTGAAGTATAGGCAAGTGATAATCACATTCAAGAGGGTTATTTAGTTCACAATATTTGAAAGGTGTAAAACGTAGGTGTCTTTGGAGTCTTACTATATAGCAATAAAAAAACTTAATCACTATATAAGAATAGAAAAATAAATAAATATATTAAAAACAAAGAGAATCTTCTTTAAAAAACCTAAGAGATTGGACAAATATTTTTAGTGTAGATATAATTTGACAACAAGTTAAATAGTCAAATACTTATTTTTTATTGTTCAATCTTATTTAAAATCGTTTTTATTTAAAAAAAAAACACGAATTAAGTTCAAGTTTAATCAGTAAATGAATACAATGAACACTTTTTCGATGCCCAACTGATACTTAGAAGCCAAAAAAATATGTTTTTATTTTTCCTAGTATCCAAAAACGTAATTATGTGTTGGGCCATAAAAAAATGTTTAATATTGTTTGTCATTTAAGAGAACAATGTTGCGATTGATGATTCTGTGATACGTTGCGATTTTAATCACCGAGATGATGGGTGCGCTAATTTGAAATGACTCTCTCATTGCTCATAATGATCTTTAACGACAGCAATGAACAATGAAACAGAATGAAACAGTTGATTAGCTTAAAGCAGGGAGCCACAATACTGACTGAGAAAAAAATTAATAAATAACAGTGTTGCAAAGTCAAGAACTAAATTTGAGATGTAGTTATTTAAAAAAATAATTGGAAACCATTAAATCAGCTGTTGGGGCCATATTTGGTGTTTTATCCCCTAGATTTTAAATGAATTGTACGTCAAAATCTTCACGTATGTCTTTCTATAAAGAGTATAAGCTTCTTGTCATCATATTCATGAAATATTGTCTATCCACATCAAGGCCTTTCCGTGACCTCCCCATTCCTTTTTTTTATCCCTTTCTGCAGTCAGCCTGCGTTTGTATCATTGTGGATCTCGTCTAGATCTTCTCTGGTAAATTTTGAGGGGTTTCATAGCTTTTCGTTGTCATAGGAATACCATTGGATACCAGCGTTTTTCCATGATGGGTCCCTCATTCCTGCAAAATAACTTCTTTCGACCGTTATCTATTCTTATATTCTCGTTCATCTCTGGTCACTATCCTATCGTTATTAAGTGGTATGGTTATTGTTGTTGACACTTTCTAGTCTGAGAAAAAGATGGATTGAATAAAGCTGGTAGAATGCATTTACACTTATGGGATAAGTCAGCCATAACCACCGTAACATAGATTCAAGTCAATGAATTGCTGGAACATCAGCTATTTTCTCAGACAATTTGACTACAACAAAAATAATAATTTAATACCAGATGTCACTCTCTCATAGAAGAAAGAATATTGTACAATACCATATGAGGTATCTGTTCTTTTTCTTTAATTCATGATATCTCACTTTTATTTTTAGCATGTATATTGTTCATAAATTTTGTAAGGGTGAATAAGAATTTAAATATTTTTTGCGACCATGTATGTTAACTTCCTTTATTTACTTTTTTCTGGTTGGTTGAAGGAGATTGTCACCTGACAATAAGCCCGCCATATTGTTTTACAACGAAGTGTTAAATAAATAAACAAAAAATAAGTATTTGATAATATCTGAAACTCAACACGACTTTGCTGCAAGAACTTAGATGATCAATATTTTGTTTCGCAAGAGAATTTACATTTAAAACAAATTTATTGTGAAATCGATTTTTCACTGTATAGTTTTCGAAACAAAATAATACTAATAAATAATTAGATAATTGTAGGTTTGCATAAAAACTATTTCGCGATATTTAATATTCCTACATAGTTATGGTTAAGCACAGGAGTATCAAAATTAATCCTATTAAAAAGACTCTGCTTGTGTCGGGGTATGATAAGCGATCTGTTAACGTGATTTAAACCATAGCAATATCAAATAATGCATTTTCGTGTATCAGGCGAAGGCTGCACACTCAATAGTCTGCCTTAATGCATTATGGATTGATCGTCTTTTGCATTTTTTAACCGTCCCATGCAGGCACACGTGAGTGGGTTCAACAAATCTGGTTGTATTGAGTATTTAGAGTGTGTTGGTGTTTTCAAATGTAGTGTAGCGTATTTGTGTGTGTGTTTCATGCGTTGGGTAACAAGTTTAGTTTATGTCATGATGATATATTATATTCCACACGATTTATATTTTTGACAACTTAAATTTCTTTACAGGGACATGCCTTTGTTCCTCTTCATTCACACTGTCTCTAGGAATGAATTAAATTCCCTTACAGTGCGATCGTGCACTCGTAAACAAGTTTGATTTATTTATAATTTAATGAAAGAGTTTTCGCCGGGAAGAAACCCATATTGTGCTGGCGTAATATCGGAGTGTGGAAAGGATAACTGTGGGACCGAAAAATTGTAAGATACCACGAACAGAGACGATAAATGGGAACATAACAAATTTAAAAAAAATACTTATTTATACTACAAAAGGCCATGAAAAATTTACAAACACGTTTTTTTTAATCGATAAACCAAATCAGGTCACCACAATGTAAGATTAGCCAATCCGACTAAAGGTAGTCCGACGTATAGCTGCATGGAGCTCTCCCTATTTTAAGAGATTCTAATTTCCTCACAGGCCTACAAAATGTGGTCTGCGGACTAATCTGGGTCTCCACAGGGCACTACAACACGGCGGATAAGACTACATTAAATATGTTTGCTGTCGAAACTCTCGTGGAAAATGAGGAATTGGGAGGTTCAGTAATTAAAACCCACAAAGGAAGCTTCAGCGCTCCCTGATGCAAGAAAAACATTTGCAAGTATGTTGTCCCTTTGCGGATGAAACCTAACACGACCACTGTCATACTATAATTGAATGGTTGAATTAAAATAGGCACTAAGTACCAAAAAAAAAAACAAAAAAAACTAAGTATACAGTTTCGTTCTATATGTCATATAGGCCGCCGTTACACGCTCAATCTGGATCGCAATCCGCGATCCAAATCGACGATCTCGGATTGACGGATCACGCGACTACATTACACGATCAATCCGATTTCCATCAGTCCACACCCCGCAGCCGCAGCGGCAACATCTTTCTCAACTCAAAATGGACGTAAAAATAAAAAAATATAAGCTGTTGTAGCCCTAGTTCTGGCCGTAACTTTGTAAAAGCGAGTTCGAAGGAAACGTTGGGTTAAACAGTGGCTACGAATGAGATAATTGTATACCCATTTAAATCTACTAAAATAAATACGATTAACTGCTAAAAAAGATGACTATAAAAATTACTTCAGGATGAGTGGAAAATGTTTTGATGAGTTGTTAGAAATGATAACCTCATACATATCTAAACAAGATACTTGTATGAGAAAAAGTAAAACACCTGAAGAAAAATTAGCAGTAACATTGCGTTATCTTGCTACAGGCAGAAATATTGAAGACCTTAAATTTTCTATCATGTCTCCTGCATCTATCAGTGAAGCTTGAATTTGTATTTTTTTTAATTTTCTCCTATAATTCGATCTCAGACATTTTTTTTTTCTCACGTCAACTTGTTTATTTATCGTCAATTCAGCCGATTGCGGCTTTATTTTCTTTAAAATTCCCGATAGAGAGCATACGTCCATCTCTATCGGTGTGTAAACGTCGACTGACGCGATCTTACACGACCTCACACGAACAATCCCGATCGCGAGCAGCGGATCGCAAGCGTGATTTCCAAATATCCAGATATTTTGCGATCCGATTGATCAATCCATCAATCCGCTCATTACACGGTCAATCTTGACCGCGATCATTGATTGCGATCACGGATTGCGATCCAGATTGACCGTGTAACGGGCGCCATATAATGAAACTGCATACTTAGTTTTTTTTGTTTTTTTTTGGTACTTCGTGCCTATTTTAATTCAACCATTCAATTGTTGAGCCGCAGCACGGGTTTTCTACAAGAGGTGGATTTTCAGCAAAAGGGGGAGGCAGACGTTGCCTATTTTTATTAATAACCCTTCAATGAAACAAAATGGCATCTTCGATTATATTTATTTATTGCATAAAAAATAGATTTTTATTTTGAGATCTGCATGACCCTTAGATGAATTAAATAAATTTTTGACTTAACAGTGTGGAATCCCATATAAGAATATTTAACAGTAAATTACTTTGCTTTTCCATTGATGACATTGATCCCGACTACACGTGTTTCTACCTCCTATCCCGAGGCTTCATTGAGGCAAAAGACAGCCTTGGGATAGAAGGCAGAAACACGTGCAGCAAGGATTAATACAATTACTGGAATAACAAAATAATTTCACGTTAGGTATTTTACATAAAATAATATTAGCACATTTTCTACTAAAATTTATATATAATATTATTCGGAAAATCGCATGGATTTTAGAATCGTGGCCAGCAGCCATAATTGTTATTTAGTTCCATCATAAATAAATAATTGCGTTTTTAAATTATGAATTAAGTGCGGCATGTTGCAAACAACTCTGAAAGGACTCAATATATGGTATTACGGGAAAAAAGTTGATTGACCCCATAATATTAGTAATTATGATCATTTGACAAGCCGTACAAAAATACTACCAGGACCGATCTAATAAGGTACATTAATTTAATAATCTGTCATATAGGCGTGATGTTGCAGGGAACAAGGTCAACAGCGCATTAAGTAATTGTTTTGCCAGTAAATTAATCGAAACTCTTTGAAAAATTATTATGCACAGTGGTATGTTAATGCTAACTTCGATGCACGGAAGATTTCCCTGGGCATTGAAAAGAAGTGATAAAAAAAGAATTGATATCGGAAAATGTAAACCTTGCTTATAATTTCAGACATATGTTAACAATGTTTGATATAGGAAATAATTATCGGATAAAGGATTACTCATTGTTAAAAATTTACGTTAATATTAAAATCAAGAAAGCCATTTTTATATTAAAAAAACGTTTAAATTATATCTGAAATAAAACATTTGAAATATTTACAAAGAATGTAATTATTTGAAATATTTACAATGAATGGAATTCGATAAAATTTCCAACATTTCTATTATTGTTTTTTCACGTTATTTAAGTCGCTTTCTTCTCAAAATACGAAGCGACCCAATGTTAAATTTTGTGTTAAAAAACAAGATAGTGTTTTCCTCTTAATTAATAAGGCTATATTTTTATAATTATAATAATGGACAATTTATGTAACGCCGTTTAGAAAGCAAACACTCCTCAAGAGCGCTCCAATTCGGGACTTAAACCCATTATTATTGAAAGATTAAAAATATTACAAAATAAATAAATATAGGTTTATAAAGATAAAAAAGTGGTGGCTGCGGTAATTTGATTGGGTACTTTCCCGCACCTTTATTTGTTTAAAAAACACTTTTGGTTGCTTTGTATTTTGAGAACACAAGAAAATGAACGGGTAGACGAACTACAAAGAGATCCTTGTAGTTCGTCTACCCGTTACAATATGTGATAGAAATACATTTGGTTTTATGTGTAGTGTAGTATATCATATGTGTGTAGTGTTTATATTAAATCATAAAAGTTGATAAGACCTCCCAAAAAAGAGTTGTCTTCAAGTGCTTCCTAAAGTTGCATACGCCATGCCAATCTCTAACACTAAGAGGCAAGCCATTCATTCCACGCTACAGGACCAGCAACAGCAAAAGCTCTCTGAGAATATCCTGCCCTATTGGATTCCATAAATAAATAATTATGTTCATAAAAATATTTCTAAAAATACACTACATAAATAACATAGCATAAATGATTTTTAAATCCATAAAAAATTAACTGATAAATAATTAAATATTTCGATAAGTGATTCACATTTTGCAATAATTATTTATTCTATTATATTTCATTGCTTAATTATTCAATAAACAAAACGAAAACTTGATAAAAACCGGTTTATACAACTTATTTTCATAACGCGCTGTGTTGTTCTCGGGTCGAAAACTGCACGGCTTACTCAAACGAACGGCGGCCTTAATTTTCGGAGCCACTTGAATATTGTATACAGGAGGCACCAAACCAGGGGAACATTTCGGATCCAGTATCAAGTTCAAGGGCACAAGCTCTGCTTAAAAAAAAGCGCGAACGCACATCACGGTCAAGCTGTGTAACGAAAGTTAGGTTATTATTTCGAAGGTAGGCTCGCTGAGGCGGGAAATAAATAAAATAAGATGGCTGTGCGTTTTCTTCTTTTGGCGGGAACAATATGGCGCGGTGAAAATAATTAAAAATTATAGGCGATCAAAATTATGACATCGATAATGATTATTATCGGTGTATCGAGTTTGGGAATTTGATACCTGAACATTGTACACGGGAGTTACAAACAAAGGGACCATTTTTCGTATCAAGTTCAAGGGCAAGGAATTCTTAAAACAAAAGCGAACGCATTTCGCCATTAGACTGCAAACAAGACTAGTTAAAGTTCAAATTTTGAAAATAGAATATATTAGGCGGGAAAAATGTAGTACAAAATAGTGGTGTATTTTAGGTTTTTGGTGCCAGCAATTTAACATAAAAAAATATCAGTTGCCCATGACAATAATCAAACTGGAGGAATATTTTGGGTTCAATAACATATCAGTTTGAAAAATATCAAAAACAGATCGATAGTAGATTTTGTTGAACAAATAGGGATAACTTTTGATGCCGGATTAACATTTGTTAACCATGTTTTGCAGTTGGTATCGGACTGTTAAAAAAACTTTTCGGTTTTTAATTAGAATATCTTGAGACTTGGATAGTACCGATATTTTGTGAAATTTATATAATTTTTCAATTAATTCTACATTACAATATATCTCAGAGATTTGACTTCCCCAACAACTATAATACTAGAATATGCTGGAACCAATAAAGAAAAATATCTGCGATATTAATTGTTAACAACAGACGGTGATCATCCAAAATATGCACACCCTATTGAAATTTTGACGGTTAGCAATTGTAGAAGCCTCGAAACAAGAAGGCAAGAGTTCGTCGTATTATTCTTACTAGTACTGCAATGTAATTCCAATTATCCCGGAATATGACAATAATTACAACAATCCATGGAAACAACTCTATTCTACGTACCAACTGGCAGAACCAATGGCATAGCATGATAATCAGTGACTTAGAGATTCTTATGGTGTCGCCAACACCAGATTTATAACCTATCAGTTTAGAAAGATACAACTGCGACGGCATTGAGGCTTCTCTTCTACAGGTCTTCTGACGAACTATTAGTACCTTCTTTAGATATATTGAATCAATTGAGTGACACCACTGAACAGAGAAAATCCCTTCTTAATACTTTGCATGTATGTATATAATATCGTATTTAATCAGACCTTCATTACGTACCAGGAAAATATTGTATGATGTGAATTAAAAAAAATGTAACATATATCTGAACGAAGCGCGGAAGCCAAAATCAAATTTAGAAATGGCGATGCGTTAACGTTGATGGCGCGAACAATATTGTAGACCAAAAGTAATTCGACAATGAAAATTGTTACATTAGAAATGAATATCGGCATGAAAGTTAAGTTTAATCGACACGTGCGTGGGATGTAAAGGTATAGTGTGAAAATGGAAAATACAGGTATATGATTATTTTAAACATTGTTGTAAAGTTAAACATGGGTTCAATACAATATATACAAACTTGTGTTCAACTATAATATTATATTTCTCTTTTTAATGTTTCAGGTTAAATATGTTTTCATCTATTATGAAACATGTTCTTAAAGTTTATTGAACAACTTCGAAAACGTTTATGAAATAAAGTTTAAGACGAACTCTTTGGCCTTTATTGGTAGACGTTTTTTTCCAGCCCGGAGGTTGAGGACTTGATTCTAACTGGTACCCATTAAAAAAAAATTATTCCAGTTTGGTTTTCACTTAAAATCTGTTTTAATATATTTCTGGTATGTTGGAAGATTTAAACGATTTTCGTAACAAGACAGATCGAATATCTATTGTGCACCAAAAAGAAAAAAGGAATTAAAAATATTTCATTTCTACATGTTTTTAATTTATTTGACATTTTCTGATCATGGGTGCACAGTATAGCTACGTTTTGCAGATTTATTGCAAAGTAACAATTTTGTCGAACGATTAATTATTTTTAAATAAATTTCGTTTTCCGGAGAAATTCTTAAATATAAAATCTTCCTAACTACGATATTAAATTCCGCTTTTTACTACAATTATTTTTTATAGTTTATAGCTTATTAAACCTTAATTTAATAGGAATATTAAAAACTTCAGGTTAAAACATTTTAAACATATCAACTAAAGAGATGTATCATATGTATGCAAAAAAAGTTTCAACTAACACTTTATATGGTTGGAGACAAATATACTAAGGGCAACTTTTATAGGTTTTTATGCGGTGACTTTTTATAACATAAAATACACATTTACTGGCTTTATATTTAATAAGACAAAACACACATTTACTGGGTAACATTTCATAAAATAAAATACACATAAAATACCGGATTGATGATTTAATGGCTTTATATTTTAAAAGATAAAATACACACTTACTGGCTTTATATTTTATAAGATAAAATACATAATAATTGAAGAGTACTTATTATATTTATCAAATAAAAAAAAAGTATGTTGAGTCCCTTTTGTACACAAACGATGAAATGTCATTCATTATTTACAAAATAAATATTATCTTTCTTTCACGGTTCGACAACCGACGTTTCAGAAGCCCTGTTATTAAGTAAGGCATAACCTTTGAAGTTTTGTCTGCGGGGAGAATGTTTTTCGTCAAATTGTTGATAAACCTTATAATAAAAGATATTTACGATGACATTTTTTAAATATTTTTTCCATGATATAAACTGTATTTACCGTAATTTAATGTGTTTTTTCCTTGTGTTAATTACACGTTGGTTTGATACAAATGTAACGTTTCCTGGAAATATTCAATGATGAGCCTTTTGCAGAAACAACGCAGAAAATAACATTTTACAAACAAAAATATTATAACGAAAATTATATGTTTTTTCATAAATAAAATTATAAAATGTCACATTTATCAGACATCTAAAGTTAAAAAAAAATAGTCTTGGCTAACGACACAATAAAATTATTGGCCGCCTATGGACAATTATAACACAAACTGTTTTCGTTAGTCAAAATTTTACCATTTTTTAAACGTGACATATAGTATCTGAATCAATCATATACAGGATCTTTCCATAGGGAAGCTCAAAATTTGTTAGGTTATAGCGGCCATGTTGTTAAAGCAACATCTGTCAAATTTATTATGAATTGTTCAGTTGTGTATGGCAAATTACCATGGAAGGTAATAGCGTTGAACAACGTGTGCAAATTATCAAATTTTATTTTCAAAATCAATGCTCCGTTCGAGAAACGTTCCGTGCATTACGTGATTTTTATCCTCGCCCCAACCATCCTGCTGAGTCGACTATTCGACGTTTGGTGGCCAAATTTGAGTCAACCGGTTCGATAAATAATCAGTCAACACCCGTACGTCACCGAAATGCAAGGTCTGCTGGAAACATTACTACTGTGCGTGAGAGTGTACGGGAAAACCCGAGGCAGTCAATTTCTCGTCGTTCACAAGAACCTGGCCTTTCTGCGACTGTAACTTGGCGATTTTTGCATCGGGACTTAGGTTTGCACCCGTATAAAATCTAACTGACCCAGGAACTTAAGGTAAATGACCATAGACAACGCCGTGTGTTCGCTGCTTGGGCTCTGAAGCAGTTGGAAGTTGGCCTAAATTTCGCCCAAAAAATCATCTTTAGCGACGGGGCCCATCTTTGGATGAATGGATGTGTGAACAAGCAAAATTGTCGGATTTGGGACGATACCAATCTACACGAGATACACCAGCATCAAGTGCATCCCGAGAAAGTCACTGTTTGGTGCGGATTTTGGTCTGTCGAATTGTCGGTCCGAACTTCTTCCAAAACGAAACTGGCATTGCCATAACCATCAACGGCGAGCGCTACAGATCGATGATAAGCAACTTCTTGTGGTCTAACCTGGATGATATGAATACCGATAGCATGTGGTTCAAACAAAATGGCGCTACGTGCCGCACAACGCATGCCACGATGGACATTCTGCACGAGCGATTTGAGGGCATGGTGATCTCGCGCGGCGGCGACGTGAACTGGCCACCGAGATCGTGCGATTTATCGCCTTTAAACTTCTTCCTTTGAAGCTGTCTTAAATCGTAGGTCTATGCGTATAAACCGCAAACAATTGATGTCCTCAAAGTCAACATAACGAACGTAAATTCAGCCAGATTTATGCGACATAGTCATCGAAAATTGGACCTTCCGAATACGTGCCACCAAGCAAAGCCGCGGCGGACATTTGAACGACGTTATATTTCATACTTAATGCCATAAAATATTCTTTCAAATAAAAAAAAAATGAGTGGATATCTCACACACAACTTGTTTTATTTACATTTAAAAATTGAGCGTCCTTATTGAAAGACCCTATACAACAAAACTCCCATTGTGAGTATTGAATAGAAAAAATGTATTTAATTGAATAATAATTTCGTTGTATACATTACAACCTGATGGGCTTATTGTCATGTGGCAATGTCTTCCAACCACTTTAAAATATGTTAAAGATACCTTAATTGAAACCCAGAAGGTTAAAGATACGTTAATTGAAACCCAGAAGGTTAAAGATAACTTAATTGAAACCCAGCCAGGTTTATATTTTAAATCTGAGTTCCAACGGAAATCAAGTCCGCAATCGCCAGATTGATAATTTTTCACGTATAAATAATGCCCAGATCATAAATGTACATAAATCACTAAACGGAACATTTTGACTTGTGCCAGTCTTAAGAATAAATCAACAAAGACTTAAAAACAAACATACAATGCAAATCTGAATAGAAGGCGTGGTCGACGAAGACCAAGGGAAATATGATTGGATCAAGTGTATGATATTTAGAAAAAAAGGAAATATAAAAAGGCAAATAAATTGTAGGAGCTGTATGAGACGGTGTGTGAATGTAGAAGATGCGAAAGATGTATTTTGCGATAGGAATTTCTAACGCTCTCTCCTCTCTACCTATCCCGGCAGGGAAACAGCGTGATGGTATGTATGTAAGTAGTTAAGTATCCCCAAACAACAGGGCTTCCATTTGTAAGACAAATTTGCTGTCGTGACTTGACTCAACCATACCAAAAAATTCTTTGATATAAAAATTCTGAAATGAAACTTGCTTTCATAAATTATGTTAATTTATTGCCAGAGCTTTAGCTCTTTGAATGGCCACCCTTCATTTAGTGTGAGAGCAAAGAAACAAGTAAAAAGAGAGACATGTCCCTCGAATACAAAGATGAGGAATTTGTGATGAAACATATTATATTTTGAGTTTCCACCTCCAGTATCTAGATTTATCTTAGGTATGGTCGGTGCAATTTTCATAATGATTATTTTGACAAAAACTAACATTTTTTAAAACAGTAAATACACACACACTTTAGAATATATATTTTCATAACTCTGAATAATCGAATTGAATCAGAACTGACTAAATACAATTAAAAAAATCTAAATAAATGCAGATACGAAAGCTTCCGTGGTCTAGCAGGAAAACACTTGTTTCTTACTTGCGGATTTAAGTTCACGATGGATAAAACAAAAGAAGTTTACTAGTCGAAGATGTTTTTAGGCTTCTGAGGTTTATCGTATGAAAAATTGCATTTTTATCTTCATGGCTTGTTTGTAATCAACTTCACCATCGCGAAACGTTGGCGGCATCATAACTCAAACCACGCGGTATTGCACTCCGAAAGTCTTTGTACAATTTATAGGTCTACTTTCTCAACATAAGTTATTTTTAAACATGTTCCTAGTTGATTGGACAATATTATGAGATTGACATGAAAAGCAATAAACCCTCCGTCGAGAGTGTTTTCAGGAGAAATTCAAACGTAAAACGAATACGTTAATTTGAAGAAGTTTGTCGTTAACAGGAATATCGAAAAACGATTCGTTTAAAAATTCTAAGGTCTCGTTAATATTTAAAAAACTCTTGTTTTAAATATGTACATTTTTTATATCAATATTCACCATCTTAAACAGGAATAAATCTAGTGAGAAACCCCTCATAGTTGATATAAAATATATTTTGAGTATACAAACAAATTCACTCTTAAATCAGATATATCTGATAAAACACAATTATACTACATAAATATTATCATTCTAGAAGTACTGTACCAGACGCATTCCTTTTATCACAAAATTACGTCTTAAATTCAACCAAAGTCACATGAAACCCTAATATATCTCATTTATTGAAATTCAAAAAAATCTTCCCTACACAACCTAAGTGTCAGGCGTATAACTTTAACCCTTTCAACTCCGGATGTTTTTTATATGACATACCTGTAACTCGACTGTACTTTTTTGCAATTTCAAGCAAAAATGGTAGATTTTAGACAAAATTTATTTAAAAATAAAATAAAAAAGGTATCATGCAAATGGACATTCAAATGATTAGATATATGTATAAATTAATTTATTTAGGCGAAATAACAACAATATATAAATATTTTTAAATTTTATAATTGTTCATAGTATGATATCTGAAAAAACAATCTCCCAAATGCATCCTAGGTTTTCCAGGACAAGTGTCACAGTACTCGTATGTTTCGTGTCTTTGCCCTTTTTTGTTCCTCTGTGAGCACACCACACAATCCCTCTTCGATTCTTTCCGCAAAATGTGCAGTTCACCATCTAGTCGCACTTCAGACGAAGAAGTAGATGGCCTACTTCGAGGTTCACGAAAATCTCCAACTACCAGGAGTTTTATAAATTTCAAGTGATTCGAAGGTTTTTCATAATTTTTTTAATTTTATAGTTTTGTATATGATGTAAGCATTAATTGAACACAATTCCATCCCCCAGAAAAAAAGTTTTCTCCACCACTTCAAAGATTTTCTAAGGAAGCAGTATGTGGATACATATTGGTCTGCACGGTCCACCCCGCCCATAGATTTCGTGTAGTTCAGTACCACGGCTGGTCTGTCTGTTACCAATTATCCACTAGAACTCTGATTATCACTTGTTTCTAATATAGTTTCATTTGTTTTGTCACCATACATACTGAAAATAAACTCATCTTCCCTCTCACTTAATTCGAAATTTTCTTCCATTTTTAAAGATGAAAAAAAAACTTTAATATTTTTACACGTACTAAATTTAACAACGTAAATGCGTCCGAATGGTAGCAATGACCTTGCAAAACTGATAAATAGTGTTTATATCTGCTTTAATAGGTACCTAGACCTTTTTTAAGGGTAAACAATATAAATGTTCATTATGGCGACGTATAGTCGCCAACGAAGTTACAAAAGAGTTTACCATGTCGACATATTGTCGCCATCGGAGTAAAAAGGGTTAAATATAAAATTGCTTCTTAGTGAGGCACATAGCAGTTCGGTAAAGCACTGGAATTTCTTGCAGAAAGTCGTCGGTTCGAACCCCGCGCTGTGTTACTCCCCTCGAATGACAGGCATATATATATACCATATATTGTATAATATATTCTTTAAAAAAAGAGACAAAAAACCAGTCGGCGTGCTACAATCGTATCACTTCGGTGTGCCATCGAATCCAGTACAGCGACGTAGCCGGTGAGTGCTAGTGTTGATGTGCAATGGTTCACTCACTCATTTTCTATTGCGCTTATTCCTGAACATTACGATCACCTCAAGAGTGCTTCTAAACTACTATAGCTCAATTTTTTAAAGAAAATAAGTGCAGTTGAAAGACTCTAACGAAAGCGCCATTTGAATGTTCAAATTAATATGTAAATTAAATGGTCTAAGAGAAAAACCTGTTCAAAAGTGAATCCTCAAGAATAAACATGAGGCACCCGTTTGTTCAGAATGATTGCTAACCGTTAAACAACGGCCGCAAAAAAAATTATAAAATTGCTCCCTAGGATTCAAACAATTCACTCAAACCAGATTAAACTCCATAAAAATCTGTATTATACGAACTCAGTCGGACGAATTACTATAAATATGAAATTGATCCTTAGTATCACTCTCAACCCAGATATATCACAGTTGTTAAAATTCATAAAAATCTCCACAACGCAAACTGAGTGTCAGACGCATTACTATTATTATAAAATCGCTCCCGAGGATTCAAACAAATTCACTTTAAACTAATATCTCCTAGTTAAATTTTGTGAGCAAGTAATATACACCAAAGACATGAAATTATTATAATCAAAAAGGGTCTGTCGCCAACACAGCGGCATTATATCCCTAATATATTATAACATACAACACCTATATATTATATTATATTAGTGTGGACAGAGGACAAAACGACCACGGCCACGACCACCAGCCAATTTACACAACATTTAATAGTAATACTCGTAATTAAGGGGTTTAATATTTACAGGTTTTGCTGATCAAAATTAGAATGCCTTATATCATAATATGTCAAAATCATTATTTTTAAAGAAAGGCTTGATGTTATTTATAAAACGAGATGAATGGCTACTTGACGATATACAAAAAGGGTCTGTCGCCAACACAGCGGCATTATATCCCTAATATATTATAACATACAACACCTATATATTATATTATATTAGTGTGGACAGAGGACAAAGCGACCACGACCACCAGCCAATTTACACAACATTTAATAGTAATACTCGTAATTAAGGGGTTTAATATTTACAGGTTTTGCTGATCAAAATTAGAATGCCTTATATCATAATATGTCAAAATCATTATTTTTAAAGAAAGGCTTGATGTTATTTATAAAACGAGATGAATGGCTACTTGACGATATACAAAAAGGGTCTGTCGCCAACACAGCGGCATTATATCCCTAATATATTATAACATACAACACCTATATATTATATTATATTAGTGTGGACAGAGGACAAAACGACCACGACCACGACCACCAGCCAATTTACACAACATTTAATAGTAATACTCGTAATTAAGGGGTTTAATATTTACAGGTTTTGCTGATCAAAATTAGAATGCCTTATATCATAATATGTCAAAATCATTATTTTTAAAGAAAGGCTTGATGTTATTTATAAAACGAGATGAATGGCTACTTGACGATATACAAAAAGGGTCTGTCGCCAACACAGCGGCATTATATCCCTAATATATTATAACATACAACACCTATATATAATATTATATTATATTAGTGTGGACAGAGGACAAAACGACCACGACCACGACCACCAGCCAATTTACACAACATATAATAGTAATACTCGTAATTAAGGGGTTTAATATTTACAGGTTTTGCTGATCAAAATTAGAATGCCTTATATCATAATATGTCAAAATCATTATTTTTAAAGAAAGGCTTGATGTTATTTATAAAACGAGATGAATGGCTACTTGACGATATACAAAAAGGGTCTGTCGCCAACACAGCGGCATTATATCCCTAATATATTATAACATACAACACCTATATATTATATTATATTAGTGTGGACAGAGGACAAAACGACCACGACCACGACCACCAGCCAATTTACACAACATTTAATAGTAATACTCGTAATTAAGGGGTTTAATATTTACAGGTTTTGCTGATCAAAATTAGAATGCCTTATATCATAATATGTCAAAATCATTATTTTTAAAGAAAGGCTTGATGTTATTTATAAAACGAGATGAATGGCTACTTGACGATATACAAAAAGGGTCTGTCGCCAACACAGCGGCATTATATCCCTAATATATTATAACATACAACACCTATATATAATATTATATTATATTAGTGTGGACAGAGGACAAAACGACCACGACCACGACCACCAGCCAATTTACACAACATATAATAGTAATACTCGTAATTAAGGGGTTTAATATTTACAGGTTTTGCTGATCAAAATTAGAATGCCTTATATCATAATATGTCAAAATCATTATTTTTAAAGAAAGGCTTGATGTTATTTATAAAACGAGATGAATGGCTACTTGACGATATACAAAAACTATCCTTATTTTATTATTCATTATTATTTTTTTATTTTATTATTTTGTGTACACAGCTTTTCATGCTACATCTGATGGGCTTATTTCTTTACATCAACATCTTTCTGATTGGTTGGACGTGATTGCCACGTGACAATAAACCTTCCAGATCGTATTGTATTCAATGAAAGTGTAATACAGTGTAATACGAAAGTGCACAATGTCATCGGCAATATTGAAAAAACATGCATTAAATCGGCTTCTAAATAGTCTCAGAGCCTGTACTTTTAAAAAATCCGTTGATGATTCTTTAATGTATTTTCATAAAAAAAAAAAAAAACAAATCGTTACAAAAAAGTGTTATTTACAATTGTATCTTCTTATCATGTCCAAGGCAGTTAATTATTTCTGCTCAGAATTTTGCCACCTGGGCAATACTAAGTGTTCAACAAATAGTCCTCTTCAGTGCAAGGATATGGCGATGATTATAAATTACGTCGATTCCATAATGTTACACATGATAAAAAACAAACCATAATATACGAGTAAAACATAAAATTTATAAATAAAATCATATTTTATCAAGATTTATAACAATGTTTCTTTGCTGATGTTAGTGTAACTTTATTAAACCACAAATCGACGGATAAATCCCCCAAATCACTAATGACATGACTTATCACATTACAGTGATTTTATTCAATGAAGTTAGATTTTTCATGCAGCGAGCGAGTTAGTAAATATACTCGTACTTTCGTTAGATCAATGAAAATGGCACGTGTGAGCAAAGGTCGCTGAAAATAGACGTTTTATTATAATTCTTGTCTTTTTGACAGCTACACGATCTGCCTAATGGACCAATACCTATTGAAAACATAATATGGGTTACGGAAACATAAAAAAACACTTTAAAAAATTTGTGCAATTCTTTAAGTGTTTTTTTTATTTTACAATTAGAAGTAGAAAATCATAATTTATTCATATATACTCGTACAAAAATGAAAATTATTTGTAATATTTTAAATCAAAATGTTCTAAACATTTTTAATCTTTGGGAAACTCCCCATTTGTTCACATAAATATCATTAACAATGAATAACCTTTTACATCTTAATGCATTACCCTCAAGAATAAACAACCAAAAACTTTAAATGATTCAAAACAATAACCAGCATGCATTAGGAAATAAATTCAGTTCTAAAACTAAACATTTAAAAAGCTTAGCATTAAATGCACCATAACACGAATGCATTTATGCATAAAAGTTCCAACCCAAATAATATTTACTTTATAAATCATGTGTAAATACTTCTTCACATAATATTATCGTTATAAATTAAATGACTTTTTAAACTTTCTAACAGTTGAAATTTTAATAGTCTTGAATGAAATTTATAATTTTTATTTTTCACAGTGGCATAAATCATGTTATTAAAGTATTTTCATAAAAAAATATGGAAAATTAATATTGTATTATCATATAGTCACGTATTACACTTTTGTGTAAATTAATCCTTTTAATTTTAATGTGGCTAGCTTTTTGGCACTTCGACAATTTCTTCCAATAAACCAGAAAAGTCTCAAATATTATGTGTGTTGGATCTTTTTGACGTATATGAGTTTATATTAAAATACTTGAACGAGAAGTTTCCCCTTCTAATGTGACGCTATCCAGAACCGATGCAGCGGTCTCCAATGGGGTGTACATAAAAGTTCTTTCATTGTATAGGACCGTTGCATTTGTCAAGGATAACCGGAGCGTGGGAACGTACTTAACCTTGGGAGAATTGTTTTACGAGTATTACACAATCACAAAAAAATGAGCAAACACTTTCCGCGCTTTTATTGTGTAATTTCGTTTCTTCTCTTCTGATGATACAATTTTGAAAGAGCTTTAGTCTTCTAAACGATGCATATTTTCTTCTACCATCCATCAGTCACTCGCGTACACTCTCTGCAGATCTGCCAACACATTATCCAAGAAATGTTCTTTTAGTCTACCGAGTGGTCTACATTCTGACGGCCTCGGATGAAAAATGGTTTTGATAATTCGGCTACTTGTGAAATTATGATTTTTATATTAAATAATTTAAGAGTAACACTAACGTAAGAATTTATATTCTAGGTCACGAGTTTCCAGATTGTGGGTCACAGAAAATTAATAAATATATTTTATATAATATTAAGTATACAAAAGAAAAACATTGGAATAGTTTGGGCATTTCATGAAAGGAAACGAATATTGTAGGAAGAAGAAGACAATCCTGGCTGGAGATCCTGAGAGAGTGGTTTCACTGAAGCACGGATACATTGCAGACAAAATTAAGATAGCCATGATATTATATTATAATTATCAACTTCCAACGTGGAAAGGAACGTTAGAAAGAAATGTTTTGAAACAATGAATAAAACCTATTCAAATTTTGCGGAATTTGGTTTGTGCCAAATCTGTCCATCTATTTTTATTACTGGAATAAATAATATAGGATAAATATTCAATAACCATACTCAATTTTGAAAATCTTCTTAATACCATATATGTTTTTTGCACTAGATTATGTATCGATTACTAAAGAAATATACCTTATAGCTTAAGGCTAAATCTACTAACTGGGACATCAAAAATTATCTTTTGATACTTCTTGAATAGTAGGAAAAGAGTTTCCGGGCAAAAATGTTATGAACTTCTGTCTTAAATGATAAGTCAGTATTATTTGACGTATCGATATTAAAATAAAAATTGTTTGTAATTTTTTTTTATATATTTTATATTTTATGAGTAAAGGAGGAGGTAATTTATAAAATTTTATACAGAACAAGTTGTAAAAAGTATCAAAACTAAAAACTATTCAATGAGATGAAAATAGTTAATAGGCCTTTGCTGAAAACGAAAGAATGATATGTTGGAACTAATATATATCCCTAACTAGAAGACAGTTGCTGATGACATAGAATCAAATGTGATACATAATTCTAGAAGTTCGCAAATAATTATAAAAGTTCGATAAAGATCGTGCCATTGAAAAAGAAAAACATAACCATAAAGTTCCAAAGGAAAATTGGGTAATTGTCTGTTAAATAAAATAATATTAGTGATTTCAAATTAAAATGATTCATGTTATATCTACCTGAAAATATTTTCTTTTCTACTAAACAATAAAAAATATTTAAAATTTTCATTCCAAGAGTAAAAAGAACAGCCTGGCAACTTAATTGCAATGTATCAAGCAACCAGAAAGATGTTAAAAATGGCATAAGTGAAAAACCAGACAAGAATAATTCTTTTAAATGAAATTGGGTACCAACAGAAATAAACCCCGTAACTCCCTAGTCGGAAGACAGACGTTTTACCAACAAGGCCATGGAGGTCTTCAAAGCAATTCGTCCACGATTACTGGAAAAACATATTTTTAACAAATTTAGTTAAAATATTCAAATAACCAAATTATAGATTTACCTTGGTTTTTTTCCTTTCCCACAGCTCATTAATTATGATTAAAAATGATAATTATCTTTTAATTACAAGGTCGCATTAAGCCTAATTAAATTTCCTTTTTATAAAAGCACTTGAAAACCCGACTAGAGTAAAGGAAAATTGTTAAATAAAGAATGAACAATTGGCATTTGATTAATAGTCTACTAACCAGAAAACATTATCTTTAACCGTTGAGTGGTTCTTTATAGTTAAGGTATTATGTTTTGGCAAACGGCTGAGTAGTCGCAAAACTGAAATGATACCTTTACATGACAAATTTATTTAATGATAAAGATCACAACGAAAAGAAGTAATTAACAAGAATTGATTTTTATTTAAATCGATTGCGCATAACTGCGCGATGAAGACAACCTCCATGGCCTAATTGGTAAGACATTACTTAGTCTTTCAGACCGCAAGTTACGGGTTCGATTAACGTTGGAACCAAATTTATTTCAAAAAGAGTATTTCTAGTCTGTTTTTCACTTAATGCCTCCTGATAATATATTTTTAATGGTAATAATATATTTCTACTTATAGTATATTTCTGAATAGTATGCTATGTGGCAATAAACTCTTTAGATTGTGCTGTATATAGGTACACCGAAAGTGTTATAAAATATAAAAATAAAAAAACTGACCGAAGTATTTCTAATTCTCACTTAACACAAAATAATAAAAATATTTTTGAGCGCACGGATGAAAACGTATTATGTTTCCCTTCAGTGATGAAGCGTATTGCTCGGTTCCCTCAATATCCTCTCCCATCCCTCAGCCGCAGAAGTTATTGTTATACTTGATGTATTTAAATCTTACGATTCCTCTCTTCCCTTTATCTCACAATTCTATTCCATTTTTATCATTTCATTTTCTTTTTACAAAGGTTTAACGAAAACCTTTCACACTGGAAACCAAATTGCTAAACAATTTTCTGGTTGATAATAAATCTTCCCCTACTTGGGCACTTTGGTAATAAATCTTTCAATTTATTAATTGTATGTTACAATGAAGTGTTTAAATAAATAAATATAAAAAAACCAGTATAGATCCAGTCGAACACTCGTATAATAAATAGCTGTCGAATGGTATATCTATTTAATGGTACTAATGAAATTTCTGAAATATATTTATTCTATTACAGAAAAATCTTTCTTTTTGCGTATATCATCCCTAAATATATCTGAATTAGTATTTCGGACAAATTAAAGAGCGTGGCTAAGACACAATATTGTCTCTGACCCAGGTGATCGAGCTTTCGGGTTTATAAAATCTCTGAAGTAAGCATTGATCTTGTTGGCAACACTCCCACTGAGCGTGTGCGAGAATTGTTCCCAGGCTGGCGCTTTTTTTTGTTACCATCGGATTCGATACCCGAACCCTCAGGTAGTAGTCAAGAATGTTACCACTAGGCTACAGAGGTCAGTTTCTAGAGAAGTAACAGTGCGTTGAATACCACTGAGACTTTTCTGAAGTATTTATGACGGAGACATTTAAACTATTTAGGTTTCAAAGGGTATATTCCTAAACCGGAGTATAAGGATGAATCCCAAAACGAATTGGAACCGATCGCAGCAAAGCGATATAATATTAAAAGTAAACGGATGTTGGAGACGATTCAAATAAATTATTTAATTGAGAGTAACGACTGCCTTCATAGCTATACCTATTTGCTAAAACACACGATTTTCACCCATACATTTCGGATTCGATTCCCAATCATGCCCTAAAAGGAAATAAAGTAGGAGAATTCGTCTGGTAACGATACTCGAACAAGCCGAGTACGCGTATAAGTGATGTTGTCTTCTCTTCGGATATGGTAATCTTGCTAATACGTGCAATAACGATTCGCCCACTCCAGTGGTTCTAAATCCGAAGGCTTGATTACTGGGGATGAAAACAATACTGTCACTTAACCACGTTCTACAAATATATCAGAATTACCAATTTTAATATGTTGAAGAGTACCACACGGAAAAAGAGTTCATAGTACGCTGCAGATTTTTATCATGTTGGCAACAATGTCAATGATGACAAATTTTCCGCATGGCTAGAGATGGACACGATTCAAGTTCCGTTCTGCCTCAATAATTATTGTAAACTTTGATTGTCAATACTGTAATTAACATTATTGACAATATTCTCATTTTCAGCATCGGATTGATTTCTTAATCAAAATGCGCTTCAGTGAGTACATCATCAGACCTTTTTATAGGAAGGTTGTTCGTTAGGCTTAACCGGCACGATTAACTTTATTTACAATTTATTTTTCAAGAAATCTTATTTGAAGGTTCCTGAAAATATTCCGTCAAAATATTCTTTATTACATATTTATCCTTCTAACCGTGTAGCTTAAAGTGATAAACATTTCAAATTAAATATAATTTAAACCTACAATATTTTCAAAAATAAAATATATTAAAAATATATGTATCACTTAAAATATATATTGGATAAGTAAATCAGTTAAAATTTCTGGTATTTTATATTAATGAAATAAAAAATTGCGTTATATGCATACGTATCAATAGGCCGTGCCCCTTACGGGGTAGGCAGAGAGAACAGATATTTAAAAAATCTGCATTCAAGCACACAACTTTTCGTTTGCCCAATTTTCTATTATTCAAACTTCTCACATTATTTTCTTTTAAATTTGATCCATTTGATACAGCCTCGTTTGCATCGATTTACCTGTTACATGCACAAAAATTCCACTTAAGGACAAATCTATACAATTTATAAATTCGCTAATTTCTACACTATTCAATTCAAGCATACTTTTGAGGCTTCTTCAAAAATCATGCATTTTGTCATGCACAATCTTATATTGTTAGTTTTTTTACTAATTTCAAATGTATTATATATTTTTTCACTTTCTGACTACTTTCAAATTTGAGATTAATTCAGACAAGCAGATAATATATGAAGGATCAATATTTCGGTTCGAAATACCAACAAATAATAATATTAATGTCGACACTTTCGAAACCACTTTGAAAACCTCTGAACTCTTATCTCGAAACGTATATTAGTTTCCATGATACATTTACAGAGAATTTCGAATATTATTTACACATCTCGTCCTTCAAATATTTCAATAATTCAACATACATAATTGCTGAATAATCAATGGCCAAATAATAAGAAACCACTATACCGCACCGTCTCAGGGGACTCATAATTCTGTAAAGACAGGTAAACCCGAAATGATTATAATGGGTGAATTTCAGAAGGGGCAAATAACACAATTAGTGAATGAACAGTTCGGGTGGAAATAGAATAATATGATTGAAGGGTCAAAGGTTGGAGAAACTCTCGACGAAGTAACCTACTTTGTTCCACGTGATACGCTTCACCAATATCAGTAATCAATTGAAAGTTTCGAGAAATCATCACAAATGAAAAACCTTCATTTGATCTATGGAAATTCAAAACTATTTGAGCTTTTGAATCTTCTAAATTTAATATATCTGTGGTCAGACTGACAAAACAACACGTGATCTAACTCGAGGATTACGTAGTTGATTTCCGTTCGTAAACATTTTGAAAAAAAAAATGTCCAGTTTAATAAGGCCTCTTTTATGGTATATATTTCTTGATTATTCGTTGGAAGAGATCAACATATGACAATACGTTTGCCAGTGTATACTGCATGCAAAGTGCAACACAATATACATGAAGTACAGTACATTATCTCTGAATAGAGTATCGTATATGATATATAATACAATTCCAAAATGACAATTTGTCATGAATAGTGGGGAAAAAATATTTACACTTTACAAAAATATGACGTATACAATTCATATTCACTCAACTTTCATTGATTCTGATTTCGTAAATGTATATATAACGACACGTCCATTATGTCTCAAAAGAAAAGTTTTCAATCAAAACTTTTTACTCATAACGCCACACGGATTCGAGGCGTGGACTTTGAAAAGTGAGAATAAGTTGCATAGTTATTGAAAAAGGTGTGATTGTCATAACCAGAAGAAACAGTATAAGGAACACTTGGGTTCACTTAATGATGTGGATTACTGATTTATTGATTCGAGCAAAAGAGTTGAAGTGGAAAAGTTGTACATTTCCAGCCATTATTTTATACATTATTACGACTATCTCGGTAATCTAGTTGGTAAGACGCCTGTCTTCCAGCCTGAGGGTTTTTATTTGCTTCAAATAAACGAGATTGAAATCCTCCGTACCCTAGTTCGTAAGACATCTGTCTTCCGAAGGGGAGTAGCAGATTTGATACCCCATGTTTATTTCATAAAGATTTTCGGTCTAGTTTTCCCTTAAGGCCTATTTTACATCTTCATGATTGGTTGGAAGAGATTGCTAGTTGACAATATACCAACCATGTTGTACTTTATACAACGAAAGTACTTTATTTCTTTAACACTTCATTGTGAAACAATCTGACGGGCTTATTGAAAGGCAGCAATGTCCTTCAACCAACCAGATAAATTTAAATAAAAAGGAAATGAAATGGTCGCAAAAAATGTTCAAAAAATTATTCATTTTACAAAATTCATGAACAATATATAATAATAATATAATACATAATGAAAAAAAAATGGAGATATCATCAATCAAAGAAAAAAGATAAGGATGGTGAAGAGGAAATTAAAATCAGGAATAAAAACGTTAGATGTAATTTAATAATACTATAAATAATATAACTTCATTTATAGGAAAAAGACTTCATAATTTAATATTTTATCGATATGCTAATTCCTTTATATATTCTAATGGATTCTCATCAGAATATCCATTTATCTAATATATATCTCCAGATAATTTATTTAATAGATTTCAGATGGGTTTTATAGTCCCTCCAAGGATGCTTTCTAAAACTACGTGTATTACTAAAATATTTGTTACTTATTAAAATATGTAGTTACGATATTTTGATGGGATATTTTAGAAATATCAACGTAAAATCGATCGTTTAAAAGAATTTTCTATCAACGTTAAGGCAATCTCGATATTCCATAGTAGTTTTTGATATCAAAACCATACTCCTGTAAGATGATAATATGAAGTACAAAAGTGAGAGGACGCGTTTAATGTTGAAAATAAAGCAAATCGTTTAGAAACACATACTTCGATTGAAATTAAATAAATCTTTTTGTAAAATAACTAAGAAGTGGTTATTTTTAGGATAAATTAAATAATACTTCCTTTAATTAATCGATCAATTGGATCCCACTAAATAAAAACAAAACAAAAATGTCACCACAGAAATATTTTTTTATATGACGTACATAAAATCAATCAAAGGTTGAACTTGATTGGCATATTGCCAGAGGTACTGAATATATGTAAACCCAGAAAGTGCTGGAGTGGCGACCAAGGGGTAAAAGTTTGAGAAGACCCTTAGCAAGATGGTCGGAAGGCATCAGAAAAAAATGCAGGGAGCAACTAGAAGCAACTCATAATAAGAATTAGTGGATAAATAAAGGGGATGCATATACCCAATACTGAAGCCAACCAGATTAAAGTTGACGATGATGACATTAAAACGTGACACACATTTGAGATAATTTACTTTATTTTTAACCACCTCTAATAGAAAAATATTTATTCCTGGGCATTTTTAAGTTATTAAATAATTTATTTAAACAATTAAAATATAAGGTTTACATTTTGTTGCATAGTTTAATAACTGACCTCAGGTATTTAGAACTTTATGTGATTTATTATTCATAATTAAGGCATTAACACTGTGGAGGTTTAAAGATATTGTAATTTGTTTTATCAAACACTGTTTATTCCACTTTTTGTAACGGTATAACCCTACCGGTTTCAAGGCTTTCACCTCATCATCAGGGGAGCACAAATAAGATTAAATTCTGTTCGAACTGGTACCGAGATACACGCTTCTAACGGAAAACATTCGGGTTGGGCACTGGGGGTTGAGGGAAGCATGGGACGACCTCGGAGAGCGGTGGAGAGATTCTTGGTATATATGTATTTGCCAGGTGTTCACCTCGATGCACTGACATAAAAAATTCTATGACATCTAATCTGTCCAAATTGGACATGAGGACAAAGCTTTCACCCCTGATGCTGAGGTGAAAGCCTTGAAACCGGTAGGGTTTATTATTATTATTATTTAACACTTTTATTGCAATACAATCTGGCGGGCTTATTGCCAGGTGGCAATCTCTTCCAACCACCCAGACAAAAGTAAATGAAGCAAGTTACGTGGTCGCATAAATCATTCAAATGACTATCCATCCCCACGAAATCCATAAACATATACGCAAGAACATGTCCACGAATCCCACAAAGACGGACATCACCCGAACATTATTTTTCATATAAAGTGAGATATCATTAATCAAAAGGAAAGAAAAGGATGGTGGAGAGGAAAGGAAAAGAAAAATCAGGAATAAAACACGTTATTTTACTGAAGTTAGGGTTATACCGTTGCAAAAAGTGGAATAAACAGTGTTTGACAAAACAAATTACAATGTCTTTAAACCTCCACAACGTTAACGCTTTAACTATAAATAATACATCGTAATTTGTTTATTCCAACACTGCTTATTCCACTCGATAAATATAAAATGGAATAAACAGTGTTGGACTAAACAAATTACAATATACGAGTATGTGATTTGTTTAGTGTTACGAGTATCATTTTTCTTCACATATTTCTATTGAGGTAGAGGATCTACTCGTACATCTGTAACGTTTTCTCTGAAAACATTTTCATTATTCTTCTCAAACTTTTATTGTGCTCATTGATTGCTAGGGGCTGTTTGTATTTTATCAGACAATAAACAGAAGCAATCGCACCATGTTTTCTTTTCATTCAGTTATAATATTTATATAAAAACATAGTACATTAATATATATACAGTCACGTCATGTCCCTGTCGGGGTAGGCAGAAATCACAGAGTGCCATATTTTCCTAACTCGAAACACATCCTTAGTCTCTTACACATCCATACACCTCATACAACCTCTACGATTTTTCTAACTTTCTACTTTTTCTTCTTTCAGAATATCATTCGCTTGATCAAACCATACTTACCTTGTTTTTCCTCTCATACACCTTCTACTAACATTTGCACTGTATATCTGTTTTGTTAGTCTTTCTTTATTCATTCATTCTATATGCTCAAACCATCTCAACGTACTCTTATTCATCTTAGTTAGCACATCTGGCTTAAGTTCACATTCATCCTTTATCACTTTATTCCGTATTATGTCATACATTATTACTCCATGTATTCTTCTCAATGCATAATTTATTCGGCTCCTCTTAGTCAACGTCAACGTTTTTTCCAGGTCAACGTTTCACTCCCATACATCAAAGTGGGTACCGAAATACTATTGTAGACTATAACGCTATGTGCTATCTTAGAAGATGTTAATACTGAAAAAAAAAGATAATTATAACACATGTTTTTTTTTAAAGATATTTCATATTTAAAATTTAAGTAGCTGAATGAAAAACTGTTCCTTTGTGTAAGGTCTTCGCATATTTCGGCCTCACAGGACCGGGGTACGGGGGTATTGTTTGCCGGTAATGGCCCGGGTTTGTTGTTTTTGGGAGCGAGACAATAATGCGCCGCCGCTAATGGATATCCGATAGCCAGAATCTGCTCATATATTTTTAGTGCCCACACTTAAGCACCGTATCAAACTCACTAAAACCCGAAGGCTACTTTCTTGTTTCTCTCTTTTAAAACGCTCTATACAACCTTAATCGTTATATCAACACGTCCTTTACGGATTTTTAAAATAAATTGCCTATACAAAACGCAGCCATCCAAAAAGTACAGTCCATTACTCGAATGCTGTTATAGAACCTAAAAAAACGCTTTTGCTAAAAGCATTATTATATTGTAATCATAATAAATATTAGATTGGTTGAGATATATGTAAAAAAATGCAAAGTTAAGATGTTCATCATAATTAACGCGCACATTTTAGAATGTTAAACAAAAAAATATTTTGTTATTCCACTTATTACATTAACCACCGCGACACGTGTTTCTATCTCCTATTTCGAGATTCTCTTCAGGCAGAATGATCCTTGTGTTATACGAAAGTTATGCTTTGGTCCGACTGGTGTCAAGTTTGTATTGTATTACACTTTCGATGTATTAGGTGTTAACATAAGTAGTGTCCATTTTTTTCCATTTAAAAATGAGCACCAAAAGTAAAACAAAATGGTAAAGGTTATACGTCATTCGAAAGAAAATTCTCTGCTCTACTATAAAAGATATTGTATTTGCTTTTACGTTACATATATTATTTTATTTGATTACAAGCCTTCATAATGGAATGTCAAGTAGACGAAAGTGAGCATTTTCGACACCTCCTGTTGGCGTTCAATCGAGGGAATAAAGCTGTCAAAGCTGCTCGCGATATTTGCGAAATGTACGGTGAAGATGCTATGAATGAAAGGACAGCTCGTCAATGGTTTTTGCGTTTCAAAGACGGTAATTTTGACATGAAAGACATGGAGCGTTCCGGACGACCAGTGGACTTCGATGAGGACCGCTTAAACAATATTATTCATGAAGATCCCCATCAAACATTTTTCATCACCATTTTTTTTCATCACCATTTTCAAACCATTTTTCATCACCAGTAATGATGCGGTAAATGAACCTTTGCTTGTGGCCATGCGTCGCTCGATGACGCGCGAGCAAACCTGCAGAAATTGTCGAACGTTGATTTTTGTTGTTTTCACTTAAAACATGTGGAACCCAAGCGCCGAACTTCTGGACTTTTCCCATTGATTTAAGATGGCGGTATACAGTCATGTGACTATAATTCATCTGCTCAGCCAATTTGACGGTGGTTTGAAGGAGATCTTCTTGAATAATATGGATTAAGCGGTCCTCATCGAAGTTCACTGGTCGTCCGGAACGCTCCATGTCTTTCAGGTCGAAATTACTGTCATTAAAACGCAAAAACCATCGACGAGCTGTCCCATTCATAGCATCTTCACCGTACACTTCGCAAATATCGCGTGCAGCTTTGGCAGCTTTATTCCCTCGATTGAACGCGAACAGTAAGTAGGAGGTGTCGAAAATGCTCACTTTCGTCTACTTTACATTCCATTTTGAAGGCTTGTAATCAAATAAAATAATATATGTTACGCAAAAGCAAACACAATATCTTGTAGAGCAGAAAAATTTCTTTCGAATGACGTATAACCTTTACCATTTTGTTTTACTTTTGGTGCTCATTTTTAAATTGAAAAAAAAACGGACACAACTTATGTTAACACACAATATAAAGTACAATTTGGCAGTCTTATTGCCATGTGGCAATATCTTCCAGCCAACCATAAAGATATTAAAGAGGCCATAGGGGAAAACCAGACTAAAATCCTTGAAAAAAAATCTGGGTTCCAACGGGAATCGAACTCGCCACCTCCGGGTTGGAAAACAGGTATCTTATCAACTACGCCACGGTGGTCGTTGAGTTTCATTGGAAGAGGTGCGAACTATTAATACAAAGGAAACATTTTAATAAGAGGGGATTGTTTTTAATAATGGTGATATGGGTGAGAAATTAACGCTTGGAGCAAGTTGAGAAATTTTACTATTTGGGAAGTATTTTCACAAATGGTGGAAGAGTTCAGAGGGATATCGAACGGTGTGTAGCGATAGGAAACAAAGTTGATAAAGCACTTAAACATATATACTCAAACTGGACAGTTACAAAATCTGCTAAGCTGATAGTCCACAATAGTAGTATGGGGGACACTTTATGTATGGGAGTGAAACGTGAACGTGGAAGAAGGATCCGAATAGCTATAGAAATGTGTGCACTGAGAAGAATACATAAGGTGATAATGTATGACAGAACACGAAATGAAATGATAAGGGATGAATGTAAACTTATAGCTGATGCAGTTACTAAACTGAGCAGTTTTATATTAGTTTTGTATTCCCCGCAGATTATGTAGGAATACTGTATACATGTTTGCAGATAAGCATTATCTAATAAGTACAAAAAATAAAAGTATTTAGATTATAAAAAAATATTTCAATATGAATACCTTAAAGACGCTTGGAAAGTCTCCAACTAACGTGACAAGTGGTGAAACAATACACTGCCACGCTTACCTGAAAATAAAAATATAATTGCATTCAGCGAATGAAATAAATAAACAATCTATTTCTAAAAAAACGTTAACATTACAATCAAGAAATTCCAATTATTATGATCAACCATTTAATTTATTTTATTAAGTAAAAAATATAAAAATTATTCCTGTCATAAAAAAGGACAAATATATATATCTTCAAGCTCGAACTATTTAAAAAAAATCAAGCTCTAGAAAAAGAAATTCGAAAAACTGAAACAAAAATTAACTCGTATATATAATTACCCAGATCTATCAGGAATAATATGAAATCCATCAGAAGTGGAAATAATGTAAAAGAAAAAAAACGAATATCATTTAAACAATATTATTGTTGATGATAATTTAAATTATTCTGATTTGTAATAACAGATGTCGCACTATTACGATTTTCGTAAATTAAATTATGCTAAGCGTCCGCTATAATTATTCAATAATACAATTTTCTTTTTATCCACGTTTTGATGTGTTGAATAAATAATAATCGCTTGTGAAGATTAAGCGTTGGCATTCAGCTGTCAGTTAATATGCAGTAATGTTGTGTTTTATGAAGTATTTTATTTGGGAAATTTATATAAAATCTGTTTATAGGAGTAGTTAGTAACATAGTTAAGTCTATGTTTGTTGTAATATCGTATTATACTCGTTCATTGTAGTGCACAGTCTATACAGCAGTGTTTGTGTGTCTAAACAACATATTGACATATCGTTATTGAGAAAACACATACTTTTTTTTGTTTGTTTGTCATCTAGCACCGTTTGATGGCATAACAAATTTATAATAGTTCAGAAACGTTAGAAAGAAACTCAGAAACCGTGTGTGGCACGGGTTAACGTCTAATTGTGAGTATGTATAAGAAAAAAAGTGTTTTTTTATAGTAAAAACATTTATCACTTTTTATGACTAAATTGTTTAAAAATAATATGTGATAGAAAGAAATTTTTATGACAAAATAAACCGCTAACGGTTCATAAGATCATATTTAATATATTTTAACATCATCATCATCAAACTATGTATCTATTGGGGTGCGCAGAACAATCTGTCACGTCAATATACTTCGTCTATATACTCTCCATTTATTTATAAAAGCTTTTCACTCTTTCCTTGTTTTTCGAAACCTGTTTCAACATCTCGTAGCTTTTATATTTATCTTATAGATTGTTTTTGTTAATCTTTCATAACTCATCCTGTCTAAGTGACCAAACCATTTCAATGCTTCTTTCTATACCTCTAGTGGTGCATCTTCCTTCCATCTGCATTATTTCTTAATATCTTAATTCTTTATATTGTCATCCATTGTTTTTCCGCACATTCTACGCAATGCTCAGTTTCATTTAGTATCAGATAATTCAATTTATGAAAAACAAACAACTTATAAATTTGCTAAGTATGAATTATATCATCCATGCTCTATCCAATCTCAATTTCAAATAAAAATAAAAAGAAGTAGCCATAAAACATTTTACCATGAGTCAGCTCATAGGCGTGTAATTTCAAAACTGATACATGTTATTTTTCAAACCGTTTACACATGTCGAAATAAATATTTCCCGAAATGATTTCCCATTTCATGTTAAGCCTGACCAAGTGCGATTCTTTGCTCCTGGCCAAATCACTGTACATGGACGTCGAGATATTGTTATAATGTTCAGGGGCGTAACTAAAATATATTGAGGAAAAAACAATTTCTTAAAAATATAGAAATACTTACATGTCTCTCCGTTTGTAGTGTTTAGAAAATTAAAAAAAATTAAGATATACAATTTATATTCTTATTTCATAATCAATTTCTTAAAAATTGAGTATCACTAAGAGTGTTATGAAAGTTTTTGATGAATTTAAGATATAAAATTGATATTCTTATTTCACACTCAATTTCTTAAAAATTAAGTAAGACTGCTAAGAAAGTTTTTGATGAATTTAAGATATAAAATTGATATTTTTATTTCATAATCAATTTCTTAAAAATGAAGTATCAATAAGAGTATTAAGAATTTAAGATATAAAATTGATATTCTTATTTCATAAACGTAGTATTTAAAAAAAATAGCATGAACATGATATTGTGATTGTGCTTCTAGAATATAATCTGTATTCTCAATGTATCTTAATCGAATAATTTATTGTTCACTTAATCAATAATAATTATGGGCACCCCAAATTAAAGAGAATACTCGTTAAAAAATTTAACTTGTTTGAAGTGTGTTTGCTTCATTGTTAGTTGTACTTTTATGAAATTAAAACTTAAGTCACTAGATTTTACATTTTTTCTCTTTCTGTTCATTTTTTTCCCGGCAACTGCGGAGACGAAACGAGCCGAGTTTGTGGCTCGATACTTTTGTGTAATAAGACCTGTTTTGTGGATTGGATCTTTTTGCATACATATGTTCAAATCTGATAATGCTTAAAAATATAAAATATACATGGTACTTCAATATATATTTTGTCGTCTACATCGGCAAAAATCAAAACTGTTAAATTAGGTAAGACGAAAGAGTTTTCAATTTTTTTAAAGTAAAACCTAAATATTGAGTAACACCACTGTGCACACTCCATTAGCTTTCCAAACATTTTATAAAAAAAAGTGGGATGAGAAGGGTAGATGGGTAATTCTATTAAATTGAGTGGCCATTCCCACCAGCTCGAGAAACGTAAGACCCACCATCTCCGGCGAAGTCTGGCCAAAAATAAATTTAACTCTGCGCCTCTGGTTGCTGTAATCCTGCAAAAATATTTATCAATTTCACGGCGGTTGCTTACGATATTATATTGGCAGAAAATTATTTTCTATAAGATCCATTATTATTATTATGTCTGGTAAACAAAATATCAGGGACGCCTTAAGGGTAATTGACACCCCTGCCCAATTGATTGAGTTTACGCAGCATTTAAGCGCTATGTACGTTTTATGATTATTCAGAAAAAGAGTCACGGTTTGAATTTACAGGCTTAAAGAATGAAAACAGCACAACATTTATAAAATGAGTTAAAATTACATTTAAGTAAAAAAATTCAAAGGCTACTTGTTTCACGGCAACAATTATACTCAGCGAGCACGACGATGCGTTCATCTACACGTATTATACAATAGCTTCTGCAGTATTCTGGGTTTTCCGATTGAGGTCAGAGTTGCCAAGCTTTAAAAACAATCCCGCCACAAATTGACTGTCTGTGTATTATATATTAAGGTGTACACGATAAAAATAATAATGCGGATATCAATAGTTGTTTATTTCAAATTTTAAGTATCAATTCCAGTATATTAAGAGTTCCTACTTATATGTATTAACTTCAGGCTCCATGCGTACATCTAAAACTTTATTGAAAACATGTTTTCAGTTAGTACGATCTCCGACTAATTATATAGTTTTAAATATCAACGTTTTGATATTATCAAACCTTTAGAAACTCTACCAAATTAATTGATAAATATTTGATTGAGTCGGATACACTCGTATATACGACTCAATCAAATATTTATTCAATTAATTTGGCCAAGCATATTATTGTATCATTTATCTTCAAAACATGAAATACTGTCATAAAATAAACATAAATAATGAAATACTGCCATAAAATAAACATAAATAATTAAATACTGTCATAAAATAAACATAAATAATGAAATACTGTCATAAAATAAACATAAATAGTGAAATACTGTTATAAAATAAACACAAATAATGAAATACTGTCATAAAATAAACATAAATAATGAAATACTGTCATAAAATATAATGATGGATAGGGACTATGATTCTTCATCACATTTTAGAGCATATGGATTTAAAGTAACAACTTTTTGGACATATGTTACGTATAGAATTATGACATTATAAGCAAGATTCAAATAAAAGATTGATGACACCATGTATACTTGTAATTTTTGGGTCATGTAGTTTTATGATAGGTTGTGATATACAGGTTCATAATACCATGACTAATTTTAGGACACAAGGAAAACCAGGTATCTTCTAACGTTTTCATATTTTCCAAATACGTTAATAATGTATACGCACCAGTATAATGCACGAAGAAAAATGTTGATAGCTGTTAATATTCGCTACTTAAATATATCTTAAAATTACATTCCAAATGGTTTCCTATCTAATATATATATTATATTAAAATATGATAATTTATTTGAATATCGTGCTAGACACTACTGGCTTAAAATAAAACAGCGAAGAAATCTTCACGTTCAGTCGACCTTCTTTAGAGTGTTGAACAATCTAAATTGTCTCAGTATCTACGTGAAAAATTCAATTATCTTTCTCAGCATGAATAATCTCCCCAATAACAGCCTTTGTAACATATACGTGTCATCGCATCACACAACATTGTATACATCTGATAACACCCTTTGTAACATATATGTATCATCGCATCACACAACATTATGCACATCTGATAACAGCCTTTGTAACATACATGTATAATCGCATCACACAACATTGTACACGTCTGATAACAGCCTTTGTAACATATATGTATCATCGCATCACACAACATTGTACACATCTGATAACAGCCTTTGTAACATATGTGTATCATCGCATCACACAACATTGTACACATCTGATAACAGTCTTTGTATCATATATGTATCATCGCATCACACAACATTGTACACATCTGATAACACCCTTTGTAACATATATGTATCATCGCTTCGCATCACACAACATTGTACAGATCTGATAACAGCCTTTGTAACATATATGTATAATCGCATCACACAACATTTTACACATCTGATAACAGCCCTTTGTAACATATATGTATCATCGCATCACACAACATTGTACACATCTGATCACAGCGTATGTAACATATATGTATCATCGCATCACACAACATTGTACACATCTGATAACACCCTTTGTAACATATATGTTTCATCGCATCACACAACACTGTACACATCTGATAACAGCCTTTGTAACATATATGTATCATCGCATCACACAACATTGTACACATCTGATAACAGCCTTTGTAACATATATGTATTAACGCATTACACAACATTGTACACATCTGATAACAGCCCTTGTAACATATATGTATAATCGCATCACACAACATTGTACACATCTGATAACAGCCTTTGTAACATATATGTATCATCGCATCACACAACATTGTATACATCTGATAAATCCCTTTGTAACATATATGTATCATCGCATCGCATCACACAACATTGTACACATCTGATAACAGCCTTTGTAACATATATGTACCATCGCATCACACAACATTGTACACATCTGATAACAGCCTTTGTAACATATATGTATCATCGCATCACACAACATTGCCCACATCTGATAACAGCCTTTGTAATATATATGTATTATCGCTTCACACAACATTGTACACATCTGATAACAGCCTTTGTAACATATATGTATCATCGCATCACACAACATTGTACACATCTGATAACAGCCTTTGTAACATATGTGTATTATCGCATTACACAACATTGTACACATCTGATAACAGTCTTTGTAACATATATTTATTTATTTTATTTATTTATTTATTTTTTCAAAACAGGCTTAGCCCAATTACATTGAAAAATACAAGACATTAAAAAAGAAGAAAAATTACAGGGAAAATTTTTTTTTTAAATTATATAAAATAAAAAATAATGCATATGTATACAAACGAGTATTTACACACAAACGTATGTTACATATATATTCAGTCACTTAAGTATGTTGATGAGTGCTTTCTAACGCGCTTAATCTAAGAAGAAAATTTACTTTTGCTTTTGGTAATGAGATATGAAATATGTCAATATCCGAAGCAGTCCCGTTAAGAAGAGTTAAGGCCCTTCCAACAGGCATAGCGGCTGGAAGACCCGTTCTTGTGTATGTTATTGAGAACAGTTCCTGCCGGCGCAGTCTAGTGTAATTGTTAGGAACATTTAACGCTAATCTTTGTAGTAATGCTGGACAGCTCACAACTCCTCGAACGAGTTTGACAACGTATACCAAGAGACACAGATCTCTTCTTACGCTCAAGGAGTTATACCCGAGCATGCCCAGCAGAAACTGCGTAGGATATAGCCACGGATAGACACCAAACTCACTCATGTAGAGATATCGTAGATATTTTTTTTGTACTTTCTCCACCATGAGCGAGTTCTGCGCCCCCACCGGGCTCCAAATGCAAGCATTGCTTTCTAGTTTGCTACGGATCAATGAATTAAACAACGTTTTGAGCACCAATTGGTTTTCAAACGATTTAGAGATTCTCATAACAAATCCTAGAGTTTTATAAGCTGAGTTGCACATAACTTCTATGTGAGGACCAAACGCGAGATTGCTGTGGAACAAGACACCCAGATCTTTAATATTATCTGTGCGGGGTATAGGTATAGATTCTAGTGTATATCTATGGAATTTCAAGACGTGTGAGCGATGATACGACATAATTTTGCACTTTGATGCATTGAAATATAATTTATTATTGTGGCTCCACTCACAAACGTTGTTGAGATCTGCCTGTAGGTCTAAGCAGTCGGTATAAGAACGAATTTTTTGAAAGATTTTGAGGTCATCAGCAAATAGAAGAAACGTGGATTTTTTTATAACTCTACCTATATCATTAATAAAAATAAGAAATAAGGTAGGTCCAAGGTTAGACCCCTGCGGAACACCTGAGTAGGCAGTGAAGTAATCGGAGTTGTAGATTCCATGTGAAACAAATTGTTTTCTATCTGTAAGATAATCTGACAGTAGCCTTAGTAAGTTACCTGGGATCCCAAGTTCACTCATTTTTTCTAATATTTTTTTGTGATTGACGCGATCAAAAGCTTTTACAAAGTCATGATACGAACAATCGATCTGATTGCCACTATCTACAGCCCTTGAAACATAGTCGGTGAAGACCATCAGATTGGATTCAGTAGATCTGCCTCTTCTGAAGCCATGCTGCTCATCAATTATATATGGGTCCACTAACGACCTTAGTGTGCGATCCATAAACATTTCTAGGAGCTTAGCTATTGAAGAAAGTATGGCGATAGGTCTGTAGTTGGTTATATCGTCCTTAGAACCATTTTTAAATATGGGAATAACTCGAGTCTTTTTCCATTCACTTGGAAAAGTATGGACTCGGAAGACAAGATTAAATATGTAAGCAAGAGGTGCAGAAAGCAATTCACTACAGCCCTTAAGAAAAAATGTAGGTACTCCGTCCGGCCCAACGGCTTTCGTGTTTTTCATCAACTTTATTTGTTTGAGTATATCAAATGTAGTGATGCTTAGCTTAAATCCCGAGGAAGTATGGTGTTCATCAAAAACAAATGCCTCGGAGTCCCTACAATAAACTGTTGAAAAATAATTTGCGAATGCAGAAGATATTTCGGGACCAGTTATTTGATTCCCATCCCAATTCATAACATTAAGCACTGGAGAATCGTTACGCATGGATTTAATATGATTCCAAAATAGTTTTGGTTCACGTACCATTCGACATTCTAAGTTCCTTATGAAGTCTTTATAAGCCGTGCGAATGTTATGTTTGAGCTGAGCGCGAGCACTTTTGAACGCATCGTAGTCACTCAGACGACAAGAGTGTTTCCATTTTTTGTGAAGAGAATCTTTAAGTCTAATATTCCCAACAATTTCACTTGTGAACCACCTCGGGTATTGCCACTTACGTAGCTCTTTTGGTTTTACGGGAAAGCACTCATCAAATACGCAATAAACATGTTCATACAAATATGCTACCGCCTCGTTCACGTCTAAAATTGAATATAAGGGATTCCAGTTAATATCCCTTGTCTTCAGTCAAGGAATGGAAATCTCCTTTGTCAAATCGCCATTTTTTAAACACTGGATTCTCAAATTTTTTTGGAGACGCATTTATTTTATCCTTGATCAAGAAGACTGTGAGATCGAATTCTAGTGCCGGGTGATGAAGATCTTCTGGTACGAGATGAAAAGGGGCGTGTTGCACCTTGGTGCTAATATTTGAATATATTAAATCTAGAAGCCTGCCGTTAAAATTATTGATATTATTAAATTGTATCAAGCTGTAGGCAGTTGAAACACACAAAAATTCGTTTTGAACCCCCCGTGCCCCTATCGCGCTATTTAAGTTAAAATCGCCAAGAATTACTACTTTTCTATCTCGTATGTAATTTACATGAGCTAAAATGTTGGTACAGAAGAGCGAGTATTTCTCCTCGGTTGTATTCGGTGGGAAGTAAACAACGCATACAAATATTACTAAAAAACTATTTACAGTGATTTTGACCCAGATATCTTCATTACTCGTTTCTAGGAATGACACTCGTTCAGCAAGAACCGAGTCAGAGTTTCTCAATCCAAGTAACACGCCGCCACCACGGTGCGCGGAGACTCCATCAGCGGTCGAGCGATCGCGTCGGAATACTAAATAATTACTATCAAAAAGCTCACGGCTATAGACAGAGGCGTCCAACCACGTCTCGGTAAGTGCAATCAGAGAGTGATTGGAAGCAGCAACATTGTTGAAAAAATTTATTGTCTTCGTCTTCAAGCCGCGCACATTCTGATAGTACGCATTAAGTATTGTGAGAGACGAAGTATTCCGCTTCTCTTTCCCATTCTGTCAGTAATGGCTCGGTAGTTTAGGAGCCTCCAAATTGGTTATCCATTTTTTCAAAAAGGTTTTACGGGGCCAATTACTTGGAGACAAAATTGATTCGGTCTTGCTTACCTCTATTCCGATCTTGAATGACGAGTAGTCACCGCGGGATTTCAATTTCGACACTTTGAATGAGCCGGTAGCATCCAATTTTTTTAAGTATAATTCTAAATCCTCTTCAGTCGTTTCACGATGAAGAGGATAGCAATGGTAAAAATCAAATTTATTGGTGTTCATTTCACTGTGCAATGTGCCACGAATTACAGTTCTTTTTTTCCGAACTTCTGTCCAAACACCGTGAGTCACTGTGGCTGTGGGCTCCTCTGATTCATTTAGATTCTTCAACGTATTATTAGTATTTTTATCATCGTCTGACGATGAGCAGCCTGAGCCTGTGTTTCGTGTTCGAGTGTCAGCTTGCGGAGACCTATTTTTAGGTTGCGCTGCTGCTGCTACTCCTCTGGTTATTCGCCTTTCCACCGCGACCCCAGGTTTGAGAGGCCGTGAATTCTTCATGGTGGTAGTGGCGTACGATGCTCGGGCTGCGTTAACATCTGGGTTTGGGGTCCTGGCTGCAGGTATAGGGCGCGCTGGGGCTGGAACGACAGAGTGCGCTGTGAGATTAGCGGGGGTGTGAGCGGGAGCGGAGGGTGCGCAGTTGTCCACTGGAGAAATGGTTCCTTTATGGCTAGCTAACACATGTGTTGCACTGGCCATTCCAACGGTTCCAGCGGGCTGCGGAGACACGGGAGTTATACACACTGAAGATACGCTATCACTTGGCACTATTTTGTCAATTTTATTTTCCAGGGAATCTATTCGCGATAGTAACAGTTTCATTGTGTTAAGCAGCTGCTTAGACACTTCACAACACGATCCGTTGGTTTTTGTTGACATTATGTCACAGTTTCCTTGGTATCATCGCATCGCATCACACAACATTGTACACATCTGATAACAGCCTTTGTATCATATATGTATCATCGCATCACACAACATTGTACACATCTGATAACAGCCTTTGTAACATATATGTATCATCGCATCACACAACATTGCCCACATCTGATAACAGCCTTTGTAAAATATATGTATCATCGCATCACACAACATTGTACACATCTGATAACAGCCTTTGTAACATATATGTATCATCGCATCACACAATATTGTACACATCTGATAACACCCTTTGTAACATATATGTATCATCGCATCGCATCACACAACATTGTACACATCTGATAATTCCCTTTGTAACATATATGTATCATCGCATCGCATCACACAACATTGTACACATCTGATAACACCCTTTGTAACATATATGTATCATCGCATCGCAGCACACAACATTGTACACATCAATCGGCTCGACTCTTGAGCGATATTTCATGCTCAATCAGATTTGCTACATCCTTATCGATATTTAATTATAAACTAAAGAAGCATTATCCATCTCAAAATATTCCTTTCTCTTAACTCTGAAAATTCCTATCCTGATCCCTATTTTTTTTCTATTCGATCCCTAGATTTATCTATAATATTTTTTTAAGTTTTGGTGGTTTTGTTTAAATATTGTTTTCATACACTATTTCAGAAAGACACATGGATCCATCTTATCGTGTAAATCAGGGATCTTCAAACTACGGCCCGCGGGCCAACACCGACCCGCGAGCACCGCCAATCCGGCCCGGATATGCCCGGTATCCGGCCCGTCATAGTTTATTTTGATTACATTGTTAAATTTACAATGTAAGTAAATCATACAAAAAATATATCTCACTCGCTGGCTAGTCTCAATACGAAAATTTGTGCGAAATTCAAAACTACAGTATGTTGATATGATGAGCTAGCTAGGTCTTGGCCCTTGGGACATAGTGGAGGAGTCAGTGTGGCCCTGAGGCTAAAAAGTTTGGAGATCCCTGATGTAGCTCATAACTAAGCATCGTGACTCTCATAATAGCCTCTGACGACTCCTCTCCATCCATCCCTGCACTCCGCGGCTCAATGGGCAGTTGTTAAGAGTATGTTAGTCCAGTTGTGTCTCTCACTTGGTCAGTCCAACGCATAGGGATTCTTCTTCTTTGCGTCATCCCTCTACGCCTCCAGTAACCACGAACGTCTCTAAACTTACTCCTTGGCCACGAGCATTGTGCCCAAATAATCGGAGGACTCATCGAAGATACATTGTCGACAATCTGTCAGTGATTCTCAGTTATTCGAGAATGGAGGCGGAGACATACGGATACCAGTAATAATTATGAAACAAAAGCTATTTGATTGGAATAAATTACTGCAAATAAAAAAATTCCCCAGATATATTTGCATGTTAAATACATAAATAAAATATGTATACAACATTTTATTTTTCACTACCCAAATTCCAATTAACTCGGCATGTGCACACCTCAAGTTCATATTTTGACGAATCCTTGAATCCTATACGATCCGAGCGGGTATGCGTATATTATTTCAAAATTTTACAAAGGATCGGCTCATGGGTCCATAATCAAGATTAAGGATCAATAAACGTTTCAAGAATGGTTCTAAAATATTAATACTGCTATGTAGAACCCTCGTCTTTAAACTGCCTGCAGACACGAGCTGAGTATCTCTCTATAGTTGCTTGTGCCTCGTGATGTGTGAGATTGTGGCGTTATCTGGCCGTGATTTCATACACATTAATATTAATAATAGCCCTTTTCATTTTGGCAAAAATATTACTGATGCGTAAGGTCAGACATCAACTAAACTTTATATTATTTATACGATCAGTAAAGAAGATAACATACAACGCTTTTTATAATAGTTTTAATAGACTTAAGTTCTTGTATTTTTGGATACGAAATGAAATCGAAAATAAATTAAATATTTTAAAATGTTTTCAAATTGAAAATATGTTAAATAACTATTAAGTATTTTGTACTGCAGGAATATCTTATAACCAATATAAATTAGAAGAATGTTTTATTTCATATGAGTACAAATCTTCCCTACGTTAATAAAAACAGTATACATTTCAAAATTAAGGAAATATTTACTAAAGATAAAATTAATTAAGCGTAATGTATGAAATAACAAATTGAAAATTTTAAGAAAGTTTCAATGAAAACAAAGAGAATAAGCCACAAGACAAAATGAGTCCGTAGAGGAAGTGTGGCTTAACACATAACTCACAATTTTGACTTAAGTAATTTCAAGTTTTGAAAAGTTTGTTTCCAAATTTACACTTTTCGGCGGAATGATCGCAATTTACCTAAAAGGTTAAAATAAAAAATTCTTCCGATTTCTTCTATAAGCTACGGATAACTTGAGCAACTATTCATTCATTCAAAGAAAATTATTCCTTACCATTAAAACACGGCTTTTACGAAAGAACAAAATTGTTTTGCAAAAAACAAAAGTTTGTATACGGGTAAGGTCTAAATACATAGGAACAGATGAAGAAAAATATTCATAGCTAAATGATTATTGACTGATTTTCTAAAGGATTGAGTATAAATATGCAATGAAAATGAAACCCATACATTTCTTTAATTATTTAATAGTAAAACATACATTTACTGACTGAATATATTTTCAAATAAATAAAAACGGTTCTCATTTGATTTGGCCAACAAACATATTTTTTTAAATAGGCAATCCATACACACTAGGATGATTTGTGTCATCACACCAAAGACAAGAAAGATTTTTAAAATGCATTATTTTTCTCCTTCCTTATGTCCGTATATGTTAGTTTAACGCATTTGTGGAACAATTATTGTAAATCATTTTAATGCTTTAAAATTAAAATTAGTTTTTCATTATTACGTAAGTCTATTGAACTAAATTTCGACAATATACAAGTATATGTAAATATGTATACATACATGTGACATATATGTTATCAATATAAATTCCATTCAAGGAATAATTATGAAATTAAAAAAGTAACGTTAGTATCCATCTCGTCAATTGTTTTTGTTGTATACTTTTATGTTCCATTTTACACATTTGTGTATAGTCAACTTCGTAATTCATACATTTAATTTATTTATAGTTATAGTTCACACATTTAATTTATTTTGTTTATAGTTATAGTTCTGAATTTAAAATCATTATTGTATCTTAATTATTTTTTTCGTGTAATTGTTAGAGAAATTTTATTTGTGTTTTTTAGTTGGTACGCTCGTGGGGGTTTTTACAATCGTGATAAAACAAAAAATTATAACAAAACAAATTAAAAAAAATCTAATTTGACATAAATTATCAAATCAGTAAAGAAATTAATTTATTAAATTATCTACCTAAAACCACTTTAAATATATTTTCTACATACAAATAAGAAAAAATATTGAACATTAAATATGTTGACATCAATATAAAATATATCCATTGCCTAGGCTGTCCCAAAAATGTATACACACTTTTTTTACGTGCCGTGCCGTTTCCTTGAACTTTCTATATGAATTTGTTATACCACGCATTCGTTAAGAGTTTAGGGATGAAGATAACTTTTATTTCCAGCAAGATGGTGCGCCTCCTCACTACCATTGTTATGGGAGGGCCTATTTGTTTAAAATTTGCCGAATAGATAGATTGGACATAGAGGTAGCATTGAAAATCTCCCGCGCTCACCCGAACGCCAATCGCCTTTTTTTATAGGGACCCCTCAAATATAATATACAGTTTATGACACAAAACCAGCAACCGTTAATGAATTGAGAGCAGCTATTGAAAGAGAATGCGCCAAAGTAAATTACTCGTATGTTTGCGATTCCACGTTATCAGCAGTGCATGGAGAAGAGGGACCACCAATTTGAGCACTTGCGATAGCTAAAAATTTTTCGTCTTTCTTCGATTTGGAGTTTTAATCTTAGATACTTGTATACTGGAACTTAAGAAATGCTTAGTTTATAATCATTCGAATTGTGTATACAGTTTTTTGGGATACCCTGTTCTTATTCCCCATGAACACTATTGGGGAGTTAATACTATCCGAGTTGGTTCACGCTTGACTGCAATGGAATGATTGCCGCTGGCGACTGACACCGCGCGGGACACAGAGGGCGATATACGAGTATTTTATGTAATTTTGTCAATAATTTTAAGTATTTAAATGAATTTTTGCACATTAAATAAATAAATTTCTTAGCATCTGTCATTTTCATATTATTATTACTTTTAAAACAAGTAAGTACTGAATAAGAAATTAATTATTTCAATATTTATTACAATAGTTATTCCACTAATCACATCGATCCCCGCTACACACATTTCTACCTCGTATCCCGAGGCTCTCTTCAAGCGGAATGGTTCCACCTGCAGAGAGCTCGGGATAGGAGGTAGAAACACGTGTAGCAAGGTTTTTGTCCCGATCAAAATCAAGACAACCTTTTCTAGCGCCTGACCTGTTTTTGATAAATTCTGGCTATGTTAAGCGTTTACTAAAATTGCTATATCTAAGTAAATATGAGGAATATTGCAATGACACTTTCAATATTTGTTAAAAGTACTTTTGAAATTTATTTTACTTTAATACAAGAACATTTTCCTTTGTGGAAAATACATCACACTCCTTATACATATATGAATATTGAAATGAAACTTTTTTCTATTTGTTTAAAGTACTTTTATAATTTAGATAAGTATGGTAAGTTTGCCAACATTCTCCTTTGTGGAAGGATATATCACACTCCTTACACATACACTGGGTTTCACTTCTTTTCATGTGCTTAGCACATACCTTGCAAGTTATGCAGGGTTTTTATTTTTTGTCAGTTGATGGAATACATATCAACATATGATTATACACGTTTTTTGACAGGCCGTTTGGAGGATCTTAGAAAATCCTTATTCCATTTGGACCCGGAAACTGTGGTGGTATCCAGATTCAAAGTCAAAATCTTCAATAATCTGACACTTAACATAACTGCACACCGATGGCGCAACGTCAAAATATCCATCATAAATCGATTCATACATATATTTCATAATCTAGGGTAGTGCCCATGTTAGTAATCAGGAAATAATTGTTTAAAATTATTTACAAAAATATTTATCGATGCCAGTAATATGTTGAGAAAACACGGGACCGGAACTCAACGCAAATCTAGTTAATCACGTTGATACACAGGATCTGGATACAAAGTGATAATCACGTTCTGAAAAAGACCCTGTTGTGTCGTCCAATAATTAATTGATTTATTTATTTTAGAAAGCTTATATACACAGGTTAAACCCAAGCATATACAAGGTTCAAAGATACATTGTATAAAGCAAGAAGAAAATAAAAATAAGTAAAGATGAATTAATACAATAGTTAAGCCGAAATAACTAACTCCCTTTACTAAGAAAGCTCAAAATTATTTCTTTAAAAACATTTTCGGAAATTTTGAAGTTGTCAATATCCGTGGCCTTGTTTAAAAAAGAAAGCCCGTGATACAGAAGAAAACCATTTAGCAGGTTAGTTCTACTTATTGCCAGTTAAATAAGTCAATATTTATGTACCTTAAATAGGTAGTTGTCTGAAACATAAACCTTTATCTTTTCCAACTTAGTTGGATTACGTGCGTGACTCGAGAGACAGCTTGATACAAAAAGTCTAATTTTGCAAGACTGGATGCAATATTCCTTACAATTTATAATCAATTTCGCACAACACCGGACACTAGGAAGGTGGTAAAAATCGTTAGAGAATAATAAGGCGGGACCCTTTTTGTACACGTTAGGAACCTATCCTAAAATCCCCAAGCAAGACGACAAGTTTTCTACCAACTGAGCCACGGAGGTCATCATTTACCTCTAAGCTCCTAAAATTCAAAACTTAAAAGGTCTTTGTTAAATAACAAATGAAATACAAGTTGACATTGTGACAAGAGTATACAGATACTTAGCTCAATATCTCTTTAAAGCTGTCTGTCTATACGTCACCATTGTTCAAGCGACCTGGTTTGATCGGGTTTCACGTGTCTAGCCCGTCTGTTACCACTCCGGCCCATTCATAGATTAATCCTTTGCATTAGTCCCCATTGACCCCGTTTTAGCCATGCTGTCTTGCGTCAAGTTTCCTGTTAAGTGATCGCAGAACTAAACACAAGTTATCCTAGGAATGAAATGTGATAGTATAGAAGAGAAGCTTTTATACTATAGAATAATAATATAAATCTACATACATACATATCATCACGCCGTGTTCCTTGCTAGGTAGACAGAGAGTTTGTTAAGACTTTCAAGCACATGCGTAACGATCAACTAAGGCGGTCGATGCACTGCCAACTGAGGCTAAGGGAAAATAAAGTTGAAGTACTCGTATTTTGCGCAGAAGAAACTAATTTAGTTAAGTAACCTTTCATATAATATATATATATATATATATATATATATATATATATATATATATATATATATATATATATATATATATATAT